>JACXGI010002835.1:52673-69167 GCA_016801175.1 Esox masquinongy | reverse complement strand
CCAGTGCCTGAGCCATGGCCTGGAGTTGGCTGCCATGGATGCCATGAAAGACCAAGAAAGAATGAGAAAGGCAAGTAACAGGGAAGTAGTAAGCCAACCTACAGCCAGTTCTTCATAGTAAACTAGTAACCCATGTTCAACATAAACCCAATTTGTCATGTGCTACTTGAGCTAATTTGTATAATTATCCTAATCCTATTTAATTCTAATTCATGTGATGGACGTACTGAAGGGGCTGTATAAACAGTACCATCACTCTCCAAAAGCGTGGAGAGAGTTGAAAGATCTGGCAGGTGTGCTCAATCAAAAGGTCTGGAAGCCGACCAACCTGGGGGGGACAAGGTGGCTCCCGCACATGGAGAGGGCACTCAGGGTCATGTTGAAAAACTACCCAGTATTGCTTGCCCAGATGGAAAACACAGTGGAAACAAGGCTAGTAATAAATTCCTGATTCTTAGGTAATCATACTTATAATCAATCTCTGTCTACATTAATCCTTATGTGGTTGTTTACATCAAACTGATCCGCAAGTGCTGAAATGATTGGGCGAGCCAAGCAGTGCCTTCAAGTGTTGAAGGACTTTCAACACCTTCTCTTCATTGTGCTGGTCCAAGATGTCATCGAAGTCTTGAGTTGGTAAGTTTCTATTAAATGTATCTGTCTGATCAGTTAATTTTGAGTTGAAGTGTAGTGCAGTGTTAAGTTGCAGTGTAGTGTACCTGAGTTGAGTCATGTTTTGATTCTTGTAGTCTGAGTCTCAAGCTGCAAGAGGATGGGCTTACCCTGCCAGAGGCACTGTATGCCTTTGAAACAGCAGTGCTTAGGCTGACAGCCATGGAGACAGAGGCAGGGGAGTGTGTGGAGGGCTTCCTAGCAGAAACCCAGAATGGAACCTATCACAATGTGGAGCTGTTGAGGTTCAGGGAGAGTAGAGCAGAGTTTTACAGGTATATATTTAAACAGGAAGGATGAGAGAGATTTTTTTTTGAGGGGGTAAATTCTCAGACATTAAAATTAATTTTATTTTTCCTTCAGTGTGAAGAGGAAGCTCCTGTCCAGTGTGGTTGCCAGTCTACTGTCCCGATTCAAGGGGGTTGAGTATCAACAGGTGCTGCAACCTGCAGCAAAACTGGTGGATCCTCGTGAGTGGCCTGCTGACCATCAAGAGCTAGCCAGCTATGGCAGGGACCACCTTGCCACAGTCTGTGAGCACTTTGCCAATGTCCTTGTCCGCATAGGATGTGACCGTGACAAAGCACGGCGTGTGGAGTGGCCTGGTGCTAAGGTGCTGATCAAGTCCTTACCACAGGGCCTACAAAGGAATGCGTGGCAGGAATTTTTCCTGGATAATGAGCGAAGGAGTAGCTTCCCCAACCTCCTCCTCATCGTGGAGCTCATCTTGGTCCTGCCTCTGTCCACAGCAACAGTCGAGAGGGGCTTCAGTGCCATGAAGCGGACCAAGACTGACTGGAGGAGCAACCTGAGTGTTCACACGCTGACAAGCTTGCTCTTCATTAGCTTGGAGGGTCCCGACTTGGAGCACTTCAACCCCATGCCAATAGTGAAGAGGTGGTTCAAGGAGGCAGACAGAAGGAGCTTACAGTAAATGAAAGTGAATTGATTTTAATGCAATCAAATTAATAAATCAGTTGTTTATTGTTCAGGCAAATCATTATGTATATACAATAAATAAAATTTTATGGAAAACCGTTTTTATTCTCTTTCTTTCAGGGCCAGTAAAAATATACAACGGGACAGTAAAACTCTGATCTACTGGCCCATAGGGCCAGTGAGGATTTTTTTTAACGTTGAACACTGCGTATGAATACACAGATCTAGGCATGTTAACTGTATCTCTCCGCCCTAGGATACCTACTGTGTTTTCAGTCAATTTTGTAGCATTCCTTTCTCTATGGGCATGTTGGGATAGATAGGACTTCTGGATGCATGTTGAGTGAATGTTTTGACACATAAGGCAGGACGTTGAGACGGAGCATGAAGTAATGAGGAGTGAATGTTTTAATCCATAAGGCAGGATGTTGAGGCAGAGTGAAGTAATGAGGAGTGAATGTTTTAATCCACAAGGCAGGACGCTGAGGCAGAGTGAAGTAATGAGGAGTGAATGTTTTAATCCACAAGGCAGGACGTTGAGGCAGAGTGCTCAAGCCCTGGTGTACACGCTGTCTGGACCCAGACTCCTAACAGAGAGACGTTTAATCATAGGTTGAAATGGGATGGGGGACAATGGTTATAAATGCAATCTCTATAGGAGTGTTGGCATTGAGGCCCTGTAAGAAGGTATGAGTAGCTTTGTGAGCCGGTGCTAACAGCTTCCTTCATGCTTCACGGCATGGGGAACCGTGGTCCAATGGTGCTCTTGGCTTGGCACATTCCCCAAACCGCCAGACTAATAAAGATTTGATTGTCGGGAAGCACCGTAGATAAAGGGCCAAACCAGGATCAGTACCAGCCATTATTATTACTGCACAGACAAAATCCTAAGGTATCCCTATATTTGCCAGAAGAGCTTACTCAGAACACCCTGGCTGTTTCAGGCTCCCATTTGTGAACCTCTGGCCTGAACATTTTCATTCATTAACCAGCTACATTCTGGTATCATTAAGCACACACACTCTCACTAACTTGGACACAGCAACGGTGACATCAAAATGGATTTCCCGTTATTACCAATTTCTTTCTAACACTAACCCCAGAACTCTAACCCTGGGTCTTCTAATCCATTCTCCAATTGCAGCACTTGAGCCCTAGCATTTGGTCCACACTAGCATAGTAATAATGTGTGTGTGTTTTTTCTTGCTGAATCGGTAACCCACACCTTAACCTTAATAACCTAATGTTTATGCCTGAAACTGAACCTAAAATAAACCAAAAGTACAAAAGCTTTTCAAAAAGTCAGGAACTTTCACAGTGATTTCATGTAATGTCCTTACATTTTGACTGAAAAGGTAGAGACACAAAGTGAACCGTTAAAACACCTACTTTCTAGTTAGATTCTTTTTAGAGTTTTATTTGCTCTTTCAGTTTGGAAAAGAGCTGGAACTCATCTTAATGTGGTGATTGGTCTACGCTGGACAACAAAGCTGTAATGCTGTATGAGAAGAGACTCACTTGAAGCTTTTTAAGTGTTTTAAAGGGGAGTTGCAGCTTGTCCTGATCTGCACTACAGCTCCAGTGTTATGAAGAGTACACTAACTGTACTGTGCCACATTGGCCCCCTGAGAGTCAAGGACATGTTTACTGAAAAAACACTGGATAGTGCTGTAAACTGCAGCTGGAAGGCCAAGTTTAGACTGAAGATATCTACACAGGCATGGTTGTTAATCATTATCGACCTTCTCACGGTGATGTGCACTGAATAGTTGTGTTTAACAGTGGCTCTGAAACTAATGTGCAGACGTTCATAAGCTACTTGCTTCAGCTATTTAAATGCCTTGTTTAAAGTGTGTAACTCTGCTCTTGTGGCTCCGCTCTTTATGCCAGGTGTGCTGCGAGTCAGTGGGATGGAGGTTTTCACGTCTAGTGAGGTGGAGGCGGTGAATGGGACTGAAGTCAGGCTGAAGTGCACCTTTAAGTCGGAACACCCCGTGTCCCAGTCCTCTGCAGTCATCTCCTGGAACTTTCGTCCTCTTGACCAGGGAGCTGAGGAGTCGGTGGGTGACCTGTCCACACTGGGAGACAACTAACAGAAGTCCTGCAGAGAATGTCTGAATTAGGAGGGAACCTGGGTTATACATGGGAACACATCGTTGTAAATAATACACTTAGCTGTGACAATGCCTTCCTACAACTCTTTACTCTGTTGTTGCTTATGCAGGAGAATGTCTGTTCCAGAAACACCTGGTCAGTAGGGGAGGTTGATGAACTGGGGGCCCTTGGGTGGGTACTGTGAGCTAGGTGCCCTAAAATCACCAATGTATGCCTATATTAAATTACTTCCTATTGTCGGGATATAGGCCTATTTCTCTGTGTATTCATTGGTGGGGATACAAAGGTCTATGTAACATACTTTCTTGTCCATATGAGCTCAAAACCATTATCTTGCTAGCATGAGAAAAATAATTTTCAAAAAGTTTGAAAATAGTTTTCTCGGGTGAACCCCTTCTTTTTGAATGGGATGATTTGATTTGGAAATATGATAGACATGTTTGATCCAGTATACTGTAATTTTTGTTGGCATCGAAGTTGTGGATGTTTTAACTCATGTTGGTTTAGGCTCTAGAGAAATTCAGTTGTGCTCAAAAGTTTGCATACACTTGGAGAATTGGTAATATTTACCATCTGTAAGGAAAACATGAGTGAGCAGGCAAAACACGTCTTTTATTTCTTATGGGATTCACATTCAACTGTAGGTCATAACAGAATGGCACAATCATAAAACAAAACATGGGGGGGTTGCTTCTTTGTCACCTTTTTCACCCCAGTCTTTTGTAATAGTTGTTTATAAGGCCCCGAATTCTTGCAGGTGGTATAGCTGCCCATTTGTCTTGGCAAAATGCCTCCAGGTCATGCAAAGTCTTTGGTCGTCTTGCATGAACCGCACGTTTGAGATCTCCCCAGAGTGGCTCGATGATATTAAAGTCAGGAGACCGTGATGGCCACTCCAGAACCTTCACCTTTTTCTGCTGTAACCACTGGAGGGTAATCTTGGCCTTAGGGTCATTGTCGTGCTGGAAAGTCCAAGAGCGTACAATGCGCAGCTTTCATGCAGAAGAATGCAAATTGTCTGCCAGTATTTTCTGATAACATGCTGCGTTCATCTTGTCATCAATTTTCACAAGATTCCCCATGCCTTTAGAGCTCACACACCCCCAAAACATCAGTGAGCCACCACCATGCTTCACAGTGGGGATGGTATTCTGTTCACTATAGGCCTTGTTGACCCCTGTCCAAACATAACGCTTATGGTTGTGACCATAAAGCTCTATCTCGTCACTCCAAATTACAGTGTGCCAGAAGCTGTGAGGCATGTCAAGGTGTTTTCAGGCATATTGTAACCGGGCTTTTTTGTGGCATTGGTGCAGTAAAGGCTTCTTTCTGGCAACTCGACCATGCAGCTAATTTTCGTTCAAGTATCATCGTATTGTGCTCCTTGAAACAACCACACCGTCTTTTTCCAGAGCAGCCTGTATTTCACCTGGGTTCACCTGTGGGTTTTTCTGTGTATCCCGAACAATTCTTCTGGCCGTTTTGGCTGAAATCTTTCTTGGTCTACCTGACCTTGGCTTGGTTTTAAGAGATCCCTGAATTTACCACTTCTTAATAAGTGATTGAACAGTACTGACTGGCATTTGCAAGGCTTTGGATATCTTTTTATATTCTTTTCCATCTTTATAAAGTTCCATTACCTTGTTACGCAGGTCTTTTGACAGTTCTTTTTTGCTTCCCATGGCTCAGTATCTAGCCTGCTCAGTGCATTCACGTGAGAGCAAACAAACTCATTGACTATTTAGACACAGACACTAATTGCAATTTAAAAAGCCACAGGTGTGGGAAATTCACCTTTAATTGCCATTTTCACCTGTGTGTGTCACCTTGTGTGTCTGTAACAAGGCCAAAAATTCAAGGGTAAACTTTTGATCAGGGCCATTTGGGTGATTTCTGGTATCATTATGATTTAAAAAGGAGCCAAACAACTATGTGATAATAAATGACTTCATATGATCACTATCCTTAAAAAAAATTTGCATGATCAGTCATATTTTCAAAATCAATGCCAAAATTTCACAATTTCTGCCAGGGTATGCAAACTTATGAGCGCAACTGTGCATGAAAAGAAGAATTGGCTTATGACAATTGGCATATAGTAAAAGGTGTGTTCTATTTAGAAACCTGCTGGTTTGGTTGTATTGAGCGTGATTTTTAACTCGCAAGTGAGCTTTAAGCCCCCTGTTGCTTCGCATTAATCTCAGAATATGGGAAATTGAGACCACGTGACCCACATTTATCACAAAATGTTGATAAATCACTATGAATTTTGCTTCCAGAATTGAGTATGTGTACTGCGCCAGAATGTATATTTATATTTTCATATATCCTGTGTTCTACTAAGTTTGATGTAGCAATGCAGTCATGGAGGAGCACATTATGTTCTGACTACCATGCTCTCTGGAATTGACATTGATGTGTGCAATAGCCAAAGCCTATTTAAGCCTATTATTTAGCCAATGAATGATATGTTACAACATGCAATTCGACTGCATGACCTCTCATTGCATCACTACCTCCGTGCTGTTCCTGGTAGCTCTTGTGGAGTCCCCAGGAAAAGCTAAACTACAAAAGTTTATTGGGTGGTTATTTCAAGTATTTTCTATCCTAGAAGCCTGTTTAAGTATAGATGTTGAATGCAGACTCTATGAATAGGCAATAGCATTAAATCACCATTTACCCTCACGGCAGTTAAACAGATGCACTCCAACAAGAGTTATACACAGGCGAATGACTCTTGCAGTCAAAAGTAGAATTGTCCGAGGTAGGCTGTCAATATCGTTAATTGATGTGATCAGTTGAAAGAACTGCGTGAGTGAGGAACAGTTGTGGTTGTTCAGCCTGAGTATCTACAACTTCACCACATTGAAGCGCCAGCCAGGCCTGCAACCTTAAAAGCGGTGTACCCACCATTTTGTATTTCTAGGTTACCTTTTTATTTTGGGTTTTTTTCACAATGAGCTCAATAGGTTTTTCTGTTGTATATGTTTTATTGTTATTGTAGCATTCCATTCTTGCTTAGTATCATTAAAGACACTTTCATTTTACCCGCCTAGGCCTCAAAATCAGAGTCCACTGACTACAATACCACAATGACTACTTTTATGGTTATGTGAGTGCCACATTATACTGCAAATGTTAGTTAAAATGCGGTTTGAATAAGCAATCACCAGAAGCCCTTTGGGGATAAAGAAATCTGTTTGGAATACAGGTCCTTGCATAAAAGAGTCTAGGGACTCTATTGAGTCATCACTTAAAAAACTTTGTGTGTGAAAAGGTTTTAGTACAGCCCTGTTTCCAAAAAAGTTGGGATACTGCATAAAATGCAAATAAAAACAAAATGCAATGATGTTCAAATCATTTATCCCTATATTTAATTGAAAATAATACAAAGACAACATATCAAATGTTGAAACGGAGAAATTTTATTTTTTAGCTGTGAGAAAATGTCTGTTAAATCAGATCATTGACAGGGAGACATTTTCCCTGCCTCCATTTAAACAAAAAGTATTTGGTTTAGGGGTTATGATTTGTGTGTGTGAGATTAACACTTTTTTGTGGGAGTTGAATCACTTTGTGTCTTAATCACTGTGAATGTGAGTGAGATGTTTATTCATGCATGTGTTTTTATTTTAATATGTGCCTGTATGTGTCAGGTGTTTTACTACCAAGAGAAGGCTTACCCCCCTACAGAAGGACGTTTTAAGGGTCATGTTGCGTGGTCAGGGGACATTCTGAGACAGGACGCCTCCATCGTCCTGAAGGACGTCCTCTTCACCTTCAATGGCACGTACACCTGCCAGGTCCGCAACCTGCCTGATGTCCATGGTATCAATGGAGAGGTCGTCCTCAAGGTCCTCACTAAAGGTCAGTCATGTTTGAAGCACAAATACCATGTATCTAAAGCCATATCACTTTGAGAAAATGTACGACCACTTAACCCTACAGAGAGTTCATAGAGAACTACTCACAGTAATAAATAAATAATAAATAAATACAGTATATCTTCACTCTGGCGTGAAATCGTGACTGGTGTTTTTTTTGTGTTTGTGTGCCGCTCTGTCCAGCCTCTGTCTCTGAGATGGGCCTACTGGCTGCAGCCATCGGAGGAGCCATTGTCGTAGTCCTGCTTCTTCTGGCCGTCTTCTTGGTCGTCCGGCATTGCAGGCGCAACAACATGGAAGACCTGGAGCTGGAGGAGAGGGAAATGCAGGAAACCAGGGAGCTGCGAGAGAGAGCGCTAGAGTCCAAGGCCCAACAGGAGAATGAGCTGAAGTTCAACCTCATGCAAGAGAAAGAGCTCCAGGCCGTGGAAAATAACTGAAATGACCCTGCAGGGATCCTCCCTCTCTCTGCTGACTGGTTTGGCCAGGTGTCTGTTGTAGAGGGACGTGTGTCTGACTGGAGAGACTGGTCCCCACTCCTTCACCATGACTGACTTAACTAACTACTGCAGTTGCTTCAGTTGATCCTTTTTTGTCAGACACCGTTTTACGTTTTTGCATTTTTTTATTTTATTTTTATTTTTTTACAAACAACTGTGATTAGCATTTTTGACTCTATATGTTTATGACTACAAGTGCAATATTCCAATCAATTATTTTACAAAAAATAGTTCCAGAATTCACCCCGGTCTACTGCTCACTCCCAAGTTTACAAAAGTATTCCAGTTTAGTAGTAATATAAAAATGTTCCTGATCCTAACACAAGGATGTCAACATCTCTACAAGGTGCTGGTTCTGGTATCCACTGTTATCCAGTTCAATGTTTTTCAGTTGATCCACTCTTGCCTTCAGCCAATCCAGTTATCCTCCATGGTGTTGAATGAAAAGTAATTTTCCTGAAAACGTAATTTTCTTGATTTTATAGATGAGAAATGTTATTTCATACATGTACTTGCAAATATCAAAACTGTATATAATATTGCACATCTTATGAGGTAAAATATTTCTTACATTTTTAAATAAAGGAGTTTAAAAAAAAATGTCTTCACAGGATCCTGTATAGTTCCGCTGGTAGACAATATGGCACTTGCAGTACCAGGGCCGGGGTTTGATTCCTAAAGGGGCTTAGTGAAACAAAGTATGAAAATGGATGAACTCAGTGTAAGTGAGCTCTGGATAAGAGTGTCTGCTAAATTATGTAAATGTAATAACTAGATAGGGTAGAGAAAAACTAGACATGACCGACCAATCCTGCTGAAATGTGTCACATCACTCTCATATCCACCTTCCTAAACCAGAAAACAAGACTGAAAGGCTCAAGTACTGGCTACACTGGATTGCTGTTCACCTTCATGACACAGCCGCATCCCCAGCAGTGTGTTGGGCAGTGGTTTTATTTCCCTAGCTTACTGCTGTTAGCGTTGCAGTGATTATGAAAGGACACTGTTTGAAGAGGGATTTTTCAGTCAGTAGGTGTGTTTATATGACTGAGCTGTTTTGTGAAAGATGGCGCCCCCTTGTGTAACCTTGTGAGCTATTTGAAAAACCTGAAACAGAAGTATCGTCTTAGCTGTTAACTGTCTCCAGATTTCATGTTTGTAGCCTTCCTGCTGACAACCACGGCAGCAGGCCAGGCTGGATGGAGCCCTTGTCAGCAGGTAGATGTTGTGAAATGACTGAGGCTTTGGAGAGAAGCTGGGTGGTTTAGTGTCCTGGACCGCTGGCACTGTTAGGGCTTTGTTGAGCTGGAATAAAAGCTGCCTCCTAATAACACTTACACAGGGGGACGGTGTGAACTGGATCTTCTGTTAAGTAGAGACACATGAGAAAAAATATTTGATTTTTTTTTTTTAAATTCAGTGCCCTTGACCTTGAGTAAAGGGTAGAGGGCGAGTGGAGTGAGTCTAAGATAGCGGGACACCCTTTAGGTCAGGCATCCATCTGGTGAGAGTCATGTTTGTCTCGGTCACAGTCTGCTAATGGTGCCACCTAACTCTAATGTCAGCGTTGCAGGACTTACAAGGGCTGGTCACTGAAGGGGTGCTGTGTGCTTCTGTCTATACATGTACAGCTGTGCGTGTTTGTGTGTTTTTTGGATGGAATGGTTGGTTTGCTTGTAGCATTTCCTTAGAGCAAAGTGATCATCTTAGTCTGTGTAGGTATCAAGGATGAGCTAACAGTACTGTGTGTATGTGTGTGCGTTCTCTAACGCTGCAGTAAATCAGTGTGTGACCATCTCCTCCCCCTGGGGCATATGCTGTACTGCAGTGATGTCAGAGGACACCTCATCCAAAGGTGTACTGCAGTGATGTCAGAGGACACCTCATTCAAAGGAGTACTGCAATGATGGCAGAGGACACCTCATCCAAAGGAGTTCTGCAGTAATGGCAGAGGACACCTCATCCAAAGGAGTACTGCAGTGATGGCAGAGGACACCTCATCCAAAGGGGTTCTGCAGTAATGGCAGAGGACACCTGATCCAAAGGAGTACTGCAGTGATGTCAGAGGACACCTGATCCAAAGGAGTACTGGAGTGATGTCAGGACACCTGATCCAAAGGAGTACTGCAGTAATGGCAGAGGACACCTCATCCAAAAGAGTACTGCAGTAATGTCAGAGGACACCTCATCCAAAGGAGTACTGCAGTGATGGCAGAGGATACCTTATCCTAGGGACTGTGTTAGTTAATTTTAGGTGACTGTGAACAGAAGAAGTCAAATGTACTAAACTATGATGTTGTGCTTGTGAATGTGTGTATATGTGGGGGTATGTATGGGGAAATGTGTGTATGTCTGGGGATATGTGTGTATGTGTGGGGATATGTGTGTATGTGTGGGGATATGTGTGTATGTGTGGGAATATGTGTGTATGTGTGGGGATATGTGTGTATGTGTGGGGATACATGTGTGTGTTGTGATATGTATGTATGTCTGGGGATATGTTGGGGATATGTGTGTGTGTTGGGATATGTGTGGGGATACATGTGTGTGTTGTGATATGTATGTATGTCTGGGGATATGTTGGGGATATGTGTGTGTGTTGGGATATGTGTAGGGGTATTTATTTGATTCTGTATTTCCAGGACCCCTGCAAAGGCCTGTGACACCCTTGTCTCTCTACACTAAAAGTTTTGTCTCACTACACTAAAAGTTATTTTCCCTCTCAGTGTTGGATGCTTTCCCAACTCTGCTGCAACTATTCTCTGTTGGCATAGTCCTCATTGAAGGGCAATGAGTCTACATTAAATATTATATGTTGTATTTAACCTTTATTTTAACAGAGAAACCCCCTAAGAATTGAGCCCATCAATACAACAATAGAACATTGTAAATTAAATCTATTAAACTTTCAAACAGTTGCTAACCGGTTCCTCCCAGACACAAGGCAGCGAGCTCACCCCTTACTCCACCTACTGGCAGTATACTAAACACACACGCACGCACTCATGCACGCACGCACACAATCCACAAACAGTTCTTCACTGAATCCCAGATCATCTTGACGTTATTTTGTCTTCTGTCCTGTGCAGTAATGTAGCAGCAGTGTGTGTGCTGTTTCTGTCCTGCGGTCATGTGATGACTAGCCACTGGCTCTTTGTTGACACAGCCATTTTAATACGCTTCATGTCCTACGTCATTGATCATGCGTTTAACAGGAATGAGGTAAAGGTGTGTCCAGTACCGTGTCTATTTGTTCATATCTATCTATCTGTCTATCTACTGCATCTTGACTTAGACCAACTCTATCTGTCTCTGTCCTGGTCCATGTTTCTGCATCTCAGATCTGTCTGTCCCAGTTCCTTTTTCTCTCCCTCTCCCTCTCTGTCCCTGTCTCTTAACCTCCCCCTCTCTTTCAGGGGGGAGGTCTCTTTTATGTCCGTTTCTTTCTTTCTCTCCATCTCTCTTCCTTTCCCTGTCCCTCTTTCTTTTTCTCCCTCTCTCTCTCTTTCTCAGTCTCTGTCCTAACACACTGCAGGCATCTACACAACATTAACAGGAAACTAAATCCTTCAACAGATTTTCAGAGCATATTGTACTTAAGCAGAAATACTAGATGAAATGTACAGATGTACCTAGAGTACATACAGTGCATTATTTAGGTTATCTGATTTAAATCAGTTGGTTAAGATATTCAATCTGAAAAAGACACGTGCAGATGGTTAATGAAGATTTCTTCATGCCCCCTTTTAAAGTCTTTACATAAATAGTTCAGGGTGCAGGAAATAACCCTCCTAATGAATAATAAATCACAAGGCAACTAAATTGCGACTCAAGCTAAAACATGCTTTACTGGGAGTCACCTGCAGAAGGCTATTTTCAATGTTTTCAAAGTAGAAGTCCTGTGCAGGTGGGTCAGGTTCCATCCAGTGAGGTGATGAAGACAATAATAAAGGTCCAAATGCAGAGTCCTGAAAATAGTCGAGTCCCGTTGGTCCACTTCTGACTCCGTACCAGAGCTCTGAGCTCGGACCACACCGCAGTCCAAAAAGTAGGAGATCATAATGAGGCATAGGATACTTGTTCAGGGGGAGAGGGAGAGGAGTGAGTTAGAACAGGGGAGGTGAGGGGGAGAGGGGTGAGTTAGAACAGGGGAGGTGAGGGGGAGAGGGGTGAGTTAGAACAGGGGAGGTGAGGGGGAGAGAAGAGGGTGTGTAGAAGAGAGATGTGCAGGCTCTCCCTCATCCTTAGCTGAGTCTTTGTTGTGTCCTGCTCAGATGGCCTGTTGTTCTGCATCATCATCTCATTTCTCCTCTCTATGTTGGGCAATGCCTCTCTCTCTCTCTTACATCTCAATAATCATATTATTATAAAAAACAAAAAAAATTACATTTTTTGGCTTAGTTATAATTTGCATATAAATGAACAAGTCCCGACAGTCCAACAGCACCTAATGGGGTGTGTCTGGAAACTGTAATGTTATTCCTTAATGTCTTTATGGAAATAATGCTGTAGTAATTCTACGTCTACAAGTTGCTGACTAATCAGTGATAAAAGTAAAGATTGAATCCATGAATGCAGTGGCAAGCAGTTTTTCCACAGTAGAGTATAGAACATAGGATAGTCAGTTACCACTGAAACGCGTTACAGAAGCGTGAGCATGAGAGGGCTTCTGGGGAGAATATCACCGTGTGTTTTTACACCCTCACATCTTAATGCAGTGCTGCCAGTCTCGTAACCTTCACATGACTACAGACTTATGAGAACATCATGCTATTTTCACTGGTTTGACCTTCTTAAGATCCAGGTACACACATCAGTACACACACACATACCCAGGCTCCTTGATTGCCAGAGGGGCTACTGATGTCCAGTGATGGTGATTGTCCTGATGTAGGGGAATATGACACTGTGTTCAGGCTGAGCAGCTGACTGCAACTAATCCAGACCCCCAACGCCACCATATCAATATCATCATGTGGGAGAGAGAAAGGGGAGAGAGAAAGAAATAAGGGTGGGAGAGAGAAGGGGGTAAGAGGGGAGAGAAAGGGGAGCGCAAGAGCGAAAGGGGGAGAGAGAGAGAAGGGAAGCGAGAGTGAGACGGGAGGGGAGAGAGAGAAGGGAGGGGAGAGAGAGGATGGGAAAAAGAAATGCAGAGTCACAAGAAACTCAACTCTGTCAGTCTATGGTAGGGGAAGGAGAGAACAGAAAGAGAGAGCTCTCAGTCACATTCACATTGCAGGTACCCCCCACCTCAGTTCTATAGTATGAAGCTGTGCAGTTCAGCTGAAGGAAGCGATTTAATGAACATAAAGTTTGTAATGTTTCACCAATTCTGACATTGACATATAAGATAATGTCAGAACACATTTCTATTTAGAAATACAAACCTGAAGCCAGTGGCTGACATGTTTACAGCCCCCCTCCAACCTACACTGCAGAACTTTCTGTGATCTCAAGCACTCTGACAAAAGTGCCTACGTCTGCATTCACACCCCTTGTGGGGTGGGGGGGCTGACAGGGAGAGGAGGAGGTAAAGAGGAGAGAGGAAATGAGAGGGAGGGGGAGAGAGAGAAAGAGAGAGCGTAGGGAAAAGTTGGGAGATTCAGGCAGAGGTCTAGGCTAGCAGACAGGGAAGAAGAAACTGGGTCTCTGCTATCCTGCTATGAAAAGACAGGCCAGTCTGAATCAGCAGCCATCACCCACCAGGCTACTGCAGCACTGTCCTACCCCCTCCACCCCCCCACCCCCCCATTCTCACACTCTCTCTTCGTCTCTGACTGGGGCTGCAGCGAGGCTTTCTCTGCAGTGGAATCGCTGGCTGGTAGAATCTCCTTGACTGCACTCTGACTGACTGACTGGCTGGCTGTGCGCAGTGATTCTCCCGTGCTCTGCCTTGCGTTCGTCCTCACTGACTCAGCTGTGCTGTGTAGTCAGCCTGGCGTCCAGCCACCCAGAGAACTCAACCACAGGAAGAGGTATGGAGCCGTAATGTCACACACTGTGTTTTACATCCCCGTTACCCTCTCTCTCTTTCTGTATTTGTCTCTATGTCTTTACCTTCTATACTGACTGTATGTGCTCTTCTTTTTCTCAGTAAATGGATGTTGTCTTACCAAAGGATAGCTGCCCTAGTTTGTCTAGAGATGTTTGGAAGTCTGTGTACTCTTGTCTTCTCCTCCCCATTCTTAGTCTGCCTGTCCTCCTGCATGCCCTCTGTCTAACCTCCAGTCCTTCTGACAGGAGAGTTGTGTGGGTTGGCAGGCAGACACACTGCAGCCAGGACTGGCTAACAGCTCAGTGGGACCTGGTGCCTCGCTCTGAACCAGATCAGACACCCAGGCACAATACAACCAGACCAGTGGTTCTACACTGCCCATTACAGGACTTTCCGAAGGGATAACTCCAGCCCAACGGACCCTGGGCTGGATTCCACAACAGGGAGTGATTTGGACCGGTTTAGACTGTCATGGAGGTCCAGGGGAGTGGGGCTGAGGAGCCCAGGTTCTGGTGTCTGTTCTCCTCACGTACCACCTGGCCTCGGACCAGCCTGATCGTCACTCTGCTGCTCAGTAAGAACTCTCTGTCTTACTCATTTATATCCTGAATGTGTCAGTCTTCTGGGGCTCTATGTAGTCAGACTGTTTTTGTTTGCAAAGAGCAACCCAAAACTAGCTGTCTTTCTTTAGATGAGTGCCTTGTTATGGAAGGTTTCAGGATCAATTTCTTTTAGGTGTGATTTTCTGGGTTCTGACAATTAGTGAGTATTGTCCTAATTGAAATTTGCATGGAGTTTTGGATTTTTGTGTTGCACTCAGAGAAATCTCCAGCAATGGACGCCAGGACTCCGAACCATACAGGGCAAAGGGTCCTATAATTGATTGAAATATTTTAAGACAACTGTTCTTTTTGATGGCAATTCTTGCATTGCCTCTTAGGTTTTTCACAGCCTTTTTTAAAGTTACCTGTGGTATTGATGTTTAGGTCTAAATAGGTGTTATTTCTTGTTTGCTCTAAGGCATCAGTGTCTAGGTAGAGTATGTGTTTGTGTTTTTGGCATCTGGAAAATTTTTGGAAAATTATGACTTTTGTCTTATTGAGATTCACTGTCAGGGCTCAAGTCTGACAGAATTTGTGCCTGTGAAAAAATGCCATCCCTGGTTGGGGACAGAAGCCCCAGATTTTCTGCAAACAGTAGACATTTGATTTGGGTTTGAAATCGGGTGAGGTTGGATGATGCAGACTTTCATTTATAGAAATGTTGAAAAGAGTCGGGCTCAAGCTGCATACTGTCTCATCTCTCAGGTCTGAGGTAGTCATACACTACATTTCAAAGGTTTGGGGTCACTTGTTGTCGAAAAAAAAGCAAATTCTTTGTCCATTAAAATATCAGATTTATCAGAAATACAGTGTAGACACTGTTAATGTTGTAAATGAATATTGTTGCTGGAAATGGCTGATTTTAATGAAATATCTACATAGGTGTACAGAGGCCCATTATCAACAAAAATCAGTCCTGTGTTCCAATGGCACGTTGTGTTTGCTAACACAAATTTATAATTTTATAAGGCTAATTGATCTATAGAAAACCATTTTGCAATTATGTTAGCACAGCAGAAAAATGTTGTGCTGGCTAAAGAAGCACTAAAACTGGCCTTCTTTAGATTAATTGAGTATCTGGAGCATCAGCAATTGTGCATTTGATTACAGGCTCAAAATGGCCAAAAACAAAGAACTTTCTTCTCAAACCTGTCTGTCTATTCTTGTTCTGAGAAATGAAGGCTATTCCATGTGAGAAATTGCCAAGAAACTGAAGATGTTGTAAAACACTGTGTACTACTTCCTTCAAATAACAGAAAGAGGAGTGGGAGGCCCCGGTGCACAACTGAGCAAGAGGACAAATACAGGTGCTGGTCATAAAATTAGAATATCATCAAAAAGTTGATTTATTTCAGTAATTCCATTCAAAAAGTGAAACCTGTATAATGTATACATTCATTCCACACAGACTGATATATTTCAAGTGTTTATTCCTTTTAATTTTGATGATTATAACTGACAACTAATGAAAACCCCAAATTCAGTATCTCAGAAAATTAGAATTTTGTGAATAGGTTCAATATTGAAGACACCCGGTGCCACACTAATCAGCTAATTAACTCAAAACACCTGCAAAGGCCTTTAAATGGTCTCTCAGTCTAGTTCTGTAGGCTACACAATCATGGGGAAGACTGCTGACTTGACAGCTGTCCAAAAGACGACCATTGACACCTTGCACAAGCAGGGCAAGACACAAAAGGTCATTGCTAAAGAGGCTAGCTGTTCACAGAGCTCTGTGTCCAAGCACATTAATAGAGAGGCGAAGGGAAGGAAAAGATGTGGTAGAA
>JACXGI010002835.1:0-46599 GCA_016801175.1 Esox masquinongy | reverse complement strand
GGATTCTGTGCCTCTCCTCTCTTCCTCCAGACTCTGGGACCTTGATTTCCAAAGGAAATGAAAAATTTACTTTCATCAGAGAACATAACTTTGGACCACTCAGCAGCAGTCCAGTCCTTTTTGTCTTTAGCCCAGGCGAGACGCTTCTGACGCTGTGTCTTGTTCAAGAGTGGCTTGACACAAGGAATGCGACGGCTGAAACCCATGTCTCGCATACGTCTGTGCGTGGTGGTTCTTGAAGCACTGACTCCAGCTGCAGTCCACTCTTTGTGAATCTCCCCCACATTTTTGAATGGGTTTTGTTTCATAATCCTCTCCAGGGTGTGGTTATCCCTATTGCTTGTACACTTTTTTCTACCATATCTTTTCCTTCCCGTCGCCTCTCTATTAATGTGCTTGAACACAGAGCTCTGTGAACAGCCAGCCTCTTTAGCAATGACCTTTTGTGTCTTGACCTCCATGTGCAAGGTGTCAATGGTCGTCTTTTGGACAGCTGTCAAGTCAGCAGTCTTCCCCATGATTGTGTAGTCTACAGAAATAGACTGAGAGACCATTTAAAGGCCTTTGCAGGTGTTTTGAGTTAATTAGCTGATTAGAGTGTGGCACCAGGTGTCTTCAATATTGAACCTTTTCACAATATTCTAATTTTCTGAGATACTGAATTTGGGGTTTTCATTAGTTGTCAGTTATAATCACCAAAATTAAAAGGAATAAACACTTGAAATATATCATTCTGTGTGGAATGAATGTATACATTATACAAGTTTCACTTTTTGAATGGAATTACTGAAATAAATCAACTTTTTGATAATATTCTAATTATATGACCAGCACCTGTATATTTACGAATATTGAGACACATCTAACTCTATTCAATACGTTAACTTCAAACCCAAACAAACATGAATCTGTGAAACACGCACAGTATTGCAACTGTGTTCCTGATTATTAGTGACATACAAACGTTAGCTAGCATGTCATTAATAGGAAATTAATATTTTCCGTAGTTGGTTAGTATTGTCACAAAAAAATCCGACCCCCTACAAACGGCCATTGGCCACCTTACTATTTTGATGAATTACTTTAGAATTTATTTTTATTTGTATTACAAATAACAGATCTTAATCTTCTCTGAAGTGTCTACTAGAAAGTTGTAGCTAGCTTTCTTGTCTTCCGGTAAAGAAAAAAAGACTGATCACTTTGATATTACATGACGTCTGGTATGTCGTAAACATTCCATACATTACATTTTTTTACGATCTAAAAAAAAAATTTTTTAACCTCCATACATTTCTATAAAAAATGGTGGTGGGCTAGCTGAAAGGTTATATTGATTAGAAAAACGTACCGTTGCTTTCAAGTGCATTTAAATTTTGAACTTGGGAGGATTTACTTCTCCGACCACTAGAAACGTTAGCTACTATTTACAGAAGACAGCTCGCTTCAGATGAGCGAGTTACGTTCAAAGCATCAAATTCAACCGAACATGCTGAAAATGAACACGATTCTGTACAATTTCTATACAATTTGTGAGTTTAGATGCGATGGAATGGTTGACGAAAAAAAGAAATCAGAGAAACTATATTGACTGATATATTGATTTGTTTAGCGAGGGCTAATTAATAGGCCTAGCGACGTCAATGTCGGATACCTCACTCTAACCGTTATACCCTAAAACCTATGCCCTAAAACAGGGGTGTCCAAACCATTACACGGAGGGCCGTGTGTCTGCGGGTTTTTGGTTTTTCCTATAAATTGGTTCCCAGTTCACACCTACACAACCAGGTGAGGGTAGAAACTAACCAATTAGTAACCTAATTAGTCAATCAAGTACAAGGAGAGAGCGAAAACCTGCAGACACGGCCCTCCGTGGAATAGTTTGGACACCCCTGCCCTAAAACCTATAACCTAAACCTATGCATTTAAACCTATACCCAACAACATATGCCTTAATGCCTATACCCTAAATCTGCCTTAAAACCTACAACCTAAAACGTATACCCTAAACCTATGCCTTCAAACCTATAGCCTAAATCTATGCCTTAAAATCTATCTTAAAGCCTATACCCTAAACCAAAAATTGTATTTTGGGACATGGCAAAAGGGATGACAAAAAAAAACATATTGGGACCCATTTTTCATGTTTTATTATCCTTGTGCATAATATGCCTGGTGTAAATCCACACACATAGTACATGTCCTGAACAGTGTCAGCATGCACAAACCAACTGTAATGGGAACTTCTTTATCCTCCTGGCCCACAAACTGACAGCACACCCCCAGTGTTCTCTCTCTTGTCATATTCTTCTCTGTTTCACCCTTCTTCTCACTGTGTCAAGTTGTGCAATAAGATTACATTCATTTGTTTGTGTGTCTGTCACCTTTTCCCGATTAGGAATAATTACATTTTGTCTTAGGTGTTAAGTTTAGGAATTAGGTTTAGGGTAAAAACAGAGAAAAGGTGGTAGAAGTGCATTTTTAGGTTTAGGCATTAAGAGTTAAGTTCTTGAGGTAAGGTTAGATTTAGATTAAGGATAGGGAACATATATTTTGGGTTTCAGGTTCCCATAAGGATAGAAAAATAAACATGTGTGTGTGCGTGCTTACATGTTTGTTGTGACTGGTTATGTAAATGCACTCATGGAAGTATATACTGATCAATTTTTACTGCAATATGTTCATTTTGTCTTTACTATTGCTAAGCTAATACTTAGGTTTAAAATAAATCTATGGGTCAAATAGCAAATATCAGAAGTAGATTGACCCTCAGACCCTCAGTCTCCAAAGCTTACAAAGGTCTAGTCACACTTGGTCTCCAATACATGAGAGTTGTCAGGATCAGTTAGGAAGGGAAAGGGTAGAGGTGGATTACAATACAAATCACTCCATCATTATTTGACTGATCTGTAGTATTGGGCGACACAGTATTTAAACCCACATAGATGTAAAGGAGAAGAGCTGTCTTGTTAAAGACCTGGAAAATATGTGGTATTTCAGCAAAGATATTCTGGGAACAGTCTCCAATGAGACATGAGTGGCCTGTCCCCTGTCAGGTATGTTGGCTGCTGTGTGCTGTCTTTTTGTCTGGGGACTGTGGTGTACTACTGTATCCCCCCCTCCCTCCCAGGTGTGTGGTCTGCTCAGGGCCTGGAGATGTCCACAGGGAAGGTCCCATTCCTGGAGGCAGTGAACGGCAGTACAGTGCTGCTTCCCTGCACCTACACCAGCTGTATCGGCATCAAGAACCTCTACTTCAGCTGGCAGTTCAATGATAATGGCACCATGCAGAAGGTGGGTCAGACCGGACATCTGGAGTAGTCAGTGTGGTCGATGCGACATCGTCACGTCTTCTTATTTAGGTGGTGTGGACCAGACAAATTGTTTTCCATGTCTGTAATGGATATCTCTAATGTCTGGTAATATGGATTCCCTCAGGTGTGTGACTCAGTGATTCCGTCGGACGGGATGGAGCCTCATCCAGTGAACATCTTCCGGCAGAGGGTGGAGTTTGTTGGTAACAGTGAGCAGAACAACATCTCCATCCTGATATGGAACATCACCTTTGACGATGAGGGACAGTACACGTGTTTCGGACGCAACCCCAAAGAAAAGGGCAAGAACCACAGCGCTATCTTTACCCTTGTCGTGGTGGATGAGTGTGAGTACTAACATTCTTCCTGTTTTACTCCATAGTGATACTTGGAAATGGCAGGGGGCTGGGTGGGCGGTGGGGTGCCAGTCTGTTGGGTAATGTCTGTAGCTAAGCGCGGGTCCTTCCTCTCCACAGTACGAGTGGTGGACAACACTCTCACCATCATAATTGCTTCTGCAGTGGGCGGAGCCATCGCCCTGCTGATGACCTTCATGCTGGTGAAGAACTTCATCCTCTTCGTTCTCTTCAAAATCGAGGAGAAGAAGTAAGACAGACTTAGTAGTAGCGAATTAGTAGCGATTGTAGCAAAGCGTGAAGAGATGTTTGTACCATTGCCAGAAAAGTAAATACACCTGGTATTTCCAACACTCTTCTCCCAGACACATCTGGTATCTCTAACTCTCTTTCATACTCTTCGCTTCCACAGAAAGATCGAGTGCCTTGTATCTTCCTCAGCAGATGAAACAAACAATGTCTCAGGATCCAAAGCTTCGAAACCACCAACACCAAAGAAGAAATGAGAGTACTTGCATGTATGTACATCCATATATAAATATACAGTTATATCTATGCATATTTATATGCACAAACATGTGTATGCACACATGTAACTCCATGGGCAGGTTTCTTGGGCAGGTTTCTTGGACTGAGAAGCACGTCCGATGGAGATCCTTCATTGTAAGTGTTTGTTAGTCCAATAAGCTTAGGCTGTGTCCGGGAAACCGCCCCCATATGTTGTTATATAATAAAAAACAAAAAACAGGACTGTTTTTCAAATAATAATAACAAAAAAAGAATGATTTATTTAAAAATGCTTGAGACAGGGAATAATGTAATACTGCTGTTTAAACTGGGCTGGATCCTGCTCCTCTGCTCCCCAACCAACCCCACAGGCCTGGGCTCCACTGAAACTGTCTACACATTCAATGGTTGTGTTTTGTGGAGAATATATGGGATTTTACTCCCAGTGAAATTCAGACTCCAGTGGTACTTTTCCACTTCAGATTCCTATAGAATATTGTCCTGATTGGCATGGAGTTGGCATAGTTACTCTGATACTCAGGTGACTCCTTTGCCTCTGTTATAAAATATAGTGACCAAGGCCTCTAAAAGGGTGTTGATGTGGTGAGGAGAGTGAAAGGATCCTGTTCAGAATCTAATACCTTTTCTTTGCTTGATAAAACACTGGTGCCTGTTAGTGCTTTTATCTTCCTCTGTAGGGAAGACTAAATACTGCAAAACCATTTACGAAACGCAAAGGAAAAATACTACAAGCTGATGAATGAAATGATAGACAATCGCTTGAAACTAACCCCCTAGAAAAATGAATGAACCTCTAATAATGCTGCTTTTAAGACAAATAACCTTAATGCATTTATAAGCATGTGAAAAAATGGCGGATTTAGAGACAACGCTTGATAATAGAATGTACTCTCTGCTAGGTCTTTACTGGAATCAAAGATTTCACTACATGGAATGTGATTAGTTCTATCTGCTTTGAAGCTGGTTCCAAATCTGCACATATCATGCCAATCCCCACCACATCTAGTGTGCCAACAATGGTTGGCAAGGCTATGCACACTTGATTAGTGAGTCTACTGACTTAGATATTAACCCAACATTTCTTGTGTGTCACTTACAAATAGCGCTTTGCTGTACAGAACATACTGACACGGACCCATGTTTTTACATGCTGCAATAAGTACTCATATGCTGCAGTGCAGCAG
Organism: Esox masquinongy; assembly: GCA_016801175.1. Lineage (NCBI taxonomy): Eukaryota > Metazoa > Chordata > Actinopteri > Esociformes > Esocidae > Esox > Esox masquinongy. Next base: position 41,220 of record JACXGI010002835.1, on the reverse strand, counting down.
AATTTATGATGGTTCATTCATGGCTCATGATTCGTCACAAATTCACCATGTGCAAAAAACTGATATCTCACTTTACATTCATTAGATACCTCCAGTAACTCCACCACAAGAACAGATAACCCTCACTCTACATTCATTAGATACCTCCAGTCACTCCACCATAAGAACAGATATCCCTCACTCTACATTCATTAGATACATCCAGTAACTCCACCATAAGAACAGATATCCCTCACTCTACATTCTTTAGATACCTCCAATAACTCCACCATAAGAACAGATAACCCTCAGTCTACATTTATTAGATATCTCCAGTAACTCCACCATAAGAACAGATAACCCTAAAACTACATTAAAAATACCTCCAGTAACTCCACCATAAAAACGGATACCCCTCATGTAAAGTCATTACGGTTACCTCCACAAACTCCACCATAAAAACAGATATCCCTTACCTACAGTCATTACTGTAAAGCCACCATAAACAGATGAATGGGGCAGCAGTTACGCAGGTAGAGTGAAAGAGAAGAAATATCCCATATTCAGCATCCTGTGTGTTGCTCTGGGAGAACCCTGAGAACCGACATCATATATAGTCACATATTTAGAATGTCTCTTTTTTTAAAATACCTCCAACCAAACAGGGGAAACCATGTTCAAGGGAGAGTAAAAACGCGTTGTTCAGGACCTTGCGGCGCTGTCATTCTATTAATAAAACATATGAATGTGGACTCGCCTGCGTATTGCCGTTCCCATAACACTGTCCCTCAAATAAATGCTATCACTTGTAGCGGGGGTCTTTGGGAAACTACTTTAGAGAGGTTTATTTTTTAACTGAGCTACATGTAAACTACAGGTGTGTTGTGTCACAGCAAGCAGGGAGTAATTGAACCCAAATAGATGTACATTTAACATGACTGTAAAGTAAAACGAATGACCTCAGTTGTCTTAGATGAGAACAGACACCGTGGTAAATGTACCATCCGTTTGGATGTGGTTCTGACTTGTCACACTCTCCTAACATATTACTATGCAAAAACAAATACCACGGAAAGAAAACAGCCACATACTCTAGGACAGGCTACAGCAATTCTAAGGTGAACTGCTGCTCTGAACTTACGACATCAAGACCACAGCTTGCAAATGTGCCATTTTTTGTTCATTTTACTATGTTGATAATGAAAGCAATAAAAATCAGAGTAACAGTAATCAGTGTGTTATGGGAAATTAAGTTCTGATCCAGGGTAGATGAGGAACATAGGCTCATATTTCCAGGGTCTGTTTCTTGCAGCACTGTGAGTGTTTCGAAGGAGCAACATGTACAATTGTCGCCATAAATTCAATTTCTTTTTGAGACTGCTTAGAAATGCTGAGCAATTCAAGCAATTTAAAAAAAAAAACTGCCTCCTTTATCACTATCCAAAACAATATTGTTGCAATGATGTGAAAAACTTTTGTACATGCTAATGTTTTTGCTATTGTTGTCAACCTCAAACGAGAACCAATCGTACAGGAAGTTACACACAACACTTTGCAGCATCATGCAGTAAAGAAGTAGGTTTTATTGTTCTAGGATATCATGGACCCCCCTCCCTTTGTTACTACTGGGATGCAATTGACATTTGGCACTAGGTGCAAGTAGACATGCTACATGTATAACCTTTAAACAAACCTCAAGTCCTGAACTGTGACTCATGTCATATTGATATATCCTCAGATGCTTCTGTATGGCCCCTTGCCCACAGTCTGCATTGGACCCTTTTAGACAACTGTATTGAAAGAGCTGGATAGTTGAAGCAATACAAAATTTCCATGTTTTCAGTTTGGAAGATCTGACCCTGTTGTACCAGGTTGTAGAAGCAGAATTGCTGAAATTGTAACCTCTGTCATCCATTTTTGCACTTTCGACAACAGAATGTTTGAGACTCTTTAATGTGCCCAGACATCACTGACACCCTAATCCCACACTGCTCTACCAACTGACAACAGAATGTACAGCCATATTCCTCTCCACGGACTCCCCTCAGTGCCCCATGTAATCTTTCCACCATGCATATCAGCTCTATTTTTATTTATTATAAAAGCCACAAACCAATAAACTTTTGTACAAAACAATGTATTGTCCTTTGTTGTCTGTCAAAACTTGAAAAATCTTAACCAGTAACCACAAATGTATTTAAACAACATACTTTGTGAAACATATAGATCGGCCATGTATCCATTGTCTTTGAGAGACATGACTGGTGGAGATGCCGGAGGGCAGAAGGTCGTGGGTTTGTGAAGGTCTCCATTTGAACCAGTTACGTGGTACTTGTTAAGCATGCAGCCTGAACTTTAATAAAAACATCCTGATACAACATCTAAATGTTAAAAGATTAAAATAATTACAGGAAAGTAATGAGAGTCAGTGCGATACATTTGTCCATTAAAGACTGGATCTGTTTACCAGAGTCACTCATTTCTCCTTGTGTCCACTGAGTTACTTCTGAAAGAAACTGGATTTTCAGGAGTGCTTCTGAAATGGGACAACCAAATCATCAGGTAAATGATTAACAACACCTGTAACAATTTGGAATGGAACCAAGCACGTGTTGGCTTCCCCCGCCATCTACTGAGTCCCAGAAGGTTTCTGTGGTAGCTGCCTGACACCCACCTCCATGACAAAGTAGATCCAGTTGAGCAGCGGCTCCACACTGCAGTAAACCCCAGGGTGTCCTGGACGGGCACAACCCAACCCCCAACTCACCACCCCCACCAGCTGCCAACTCCTTGATAGGAACACAAGGGGACCCCCGCTGTCACCCTGGGGGAGAACATGAAGGGCAATATACATTTCATTAGATGAAAAACACAAATGACAAATAGAGGCAGCCATTTTGTGTGCCTGTGTATTAGTGGAGGAGCTCTACCTGACACGTGTCCACTTTGCCCTCCATATACCCAGCACACAGCATCCTGGGAGTTATCAAGAGGCCATAGTCGGACTGGGAACACACCTTCCTCTCAATCAGACACACAGTGGCGCTCTGCAGGACTGAGGCGAGTTTACCTGGGGAGGATAGGACAGAGCCATCAACGCTAACGCCTCATCTTAACAGAAGACAATGACTTAACATGGAAATGTCCACGGTTTTGCACATTGTTAGTGACTGTCAGATTGACTCTCACCTTCCTCCTGCTGGACACCCCAGCCAGTCACCACCAGGGGGTCCCCTGCCTTCAGGGGCAGGCTGTGGGGGGGCAGACACACTGGGCGGATGGTGTCTGGAAGTTTATTATTGGTTAGAGGGCACCATTGCAAACCATGGCAGAGGACCTAAATGACATTCCTTTTTGCAGTGACTAGAAACATGCAGGACATAACCGTTAGCAAAAAATAGTTCCAAAGGATGTCTGTATCTGCATGTTGTCCTGGCAGTTTAGCTTGGTAACACTAGATGGCAGCATGGTAAGTTGTGTTACATGAGGTTCATGTGGGATTCCAGTACCTCCAGTAATGACAGGACTGGTGAGCTGCACCATGGCCATGTCGTAATCATGGCTATGAGCATGGTAATCTTTATTGATGATGATGGCTGCCACAGAAATACTCCCAGTACGCACCAGATAGGTCCTACCCAGCGCCACCTGCCAGCGGTTCAGATCCTTCCCATGACTGGGTGTGTTGAGAGAAAAAGGAAAGTCATATTTTGCTGCTTCAATACTCCGTTGTCAATTGGCCCCTATTCCAACTAAACCAATTAAGGTACAGCTTCATGTGCTTGGCCTGCTCATGTTGACCATCCAGTCCATCCTCTGGATGTGTACCATACATAAGTGGCAGTAAGTCTGAAAAAAGCCAAACCTTGATCTAGATTAACTATCAGCTAATGCAAAACCTTCTGTTTCTCAAATTCTAGAATTAAGCCGTCTCCCAGCAACTCACTGCCTTACTGAAGACCGTATTAATGAAACACTCTGGTCCAGTTCCAAAACTGTCTAGCCTAGAAGCCTGGGTTTCAGACATAAGATAGATATTTGCTTCTAAACTCAATGTAAACACTAATTTTGGTACAAAGAAACATATGCGATTAGATCTAATGAACCAGAACGGTTATACAGTCATCTCAAGACCTCAGGGTTACTCCGGACCCTGAGCTCTTTTGAGTCACAAATTGAAAGAAATTCAAGAGTAGCTTTCCTCCCCCCTCCGTCTCCAGAACATTGAAAACATTTAAAACTTAAACAAATACACGCTTTTGTTACATGAAGAATAGACTTCGGCAATGCCCTTCTCCAGCTACCCGGATAAGACACTAAAACTTCAGTTAGTGCCAAGTACGGTCATTGGAATCGTCACTAGAACAAAGTTTTTGAACACATTATTCCAATTCTAACCTCTACACTGGCTGCCTGTGAAAGCTAGAGCTGATTAAGGTTTTACTTTTAAGAAAGCATTACACAAACTTGCTTGTAGAATTGGTTCTGCCGAACATACCAATCCAACCCAAAATGCAGGCTTTCTTCCTGTATCCAGACCTTCTAAATAAACTGGAGGCACGGCTCCATTACTGCGGAATGATCTGCCGATACATGTGAAAGACTGTCTTAACTTAAGCATTTACAAATGACTAATCTCTCCACTCGGGTCTACGTCTAACTGTAGCCTGTGGAATGTGTGTTCCGCTGGGAGGACTGTCCTCTAGCCCATTCCACCTAGCACCCATGCCCTGACAGGAGACTGGCCATTCCAGGGGAGGACACCTAGCACCCATGCCCTGACAGGAGACTGGCCATTCCAGGGGAGGACACCTAGCACCCATGCCCTGACAGGAGACTGGCCATTCCAGGGGAGGACACCTAGCACCCATGCCCTGACAGGAGACTGGCCATTCTTCTAGATTTCTTGCTAGGTTTGACCCTACTAGGGGTGTTCCCCCAGCCGCTGTCTTCTTGCTTGCTCTTTGATGTTTCAGGCTGGGGATCTGTATTAACACTATGACAGCAGATGTAAGAGGTCTTTATAGAACACATTTTAGAGATTTGATACTAACAATAAGACTGCCAATTCAACTATAAGGCAGAGTGGGTGAGTTGACCTGCTGAAGCAGTGTGCAGCTGTGATGAGCCAGGTCAGGGACACCAGGGATCCTCCACAGACATGCTGCTGGTCTTTCTGCATACTAGCCTGCCACGGCCACTCCTCTATGGTGGTGTCAGAGCCCCCCACCACCCGGTCCTGACCCAGCGATTCCCCACAGTCTGGAGGTACAAGATGCTCAGTGTTTCTGCAATCAACCGTTTATTTCAGGAGTCAAGTATACAGTAAATAGGTGGTGAGCATCTGAAATGTTTACCTGAGCAGAACAGAGTCATCACAAAGCCTGAGACACAGGTTGGTCTGAGAGGGAGAGGACAGAACAGTCTGACGTTTTTACCTGAACAACCATCACGGGGTTGGACAGTCTTCAGAAGAACATGCAATATATACCAACCGGCTTATAAGTGTAGTGTGAAAGGGACCCTTGGTTTCTGCTCTTAATGCGCTGAAGGACATTCTCAGCAAGGGCTCCAGGCTGTTGACATCTATTCTCTTGCCCTCAGGGTTCCTGATGTAGATAGCACAGTAGTCAGACACAAAGCAGATGGCTCAGACAGTCATCTGTAGACATCTAGTGTAAGAGGGATTGGACAGTCATCTGTAGATCTCTAGTGTAACAGTGGGATTAGATGATCTGTATCACAAACTGAAGAAGCAGTGATGACATCTTACCGTGTGTATCCCAGCTTCTGACAGGCACTAAGGGTGTGGTTCATTCCCCAGTTGTCTGCACACACGGTGCTCCACCCAGCCTCCACGCGGTACACCTGTAGCACCATACGCTCCCCCACCAACCGCACTGCCGGGAGACAGCAGGAGTAAGATTCAGATGTGTGAGGAGACTGACGAAGGCAGACCGGTTGAGGCACTTGCCTGGGAAGGTGGCATTGGCCAGCTGGCGAGACACACAGTTGAGCTCATCTTCTCCTCCGGCACAGTCAGACTTCCCATCACACACCAAGGCCACGGGGATGAATGCCAATGACTGGGAGCAGAAGAACCTGCTACTGACAAGACACCAGACTGGAGTAGAAGATGGAGGAACAGAAGAAGGGATGAAGAGAGAATCAGAAGGTTTTGACAAAGTGGTGCTCACTCCATGACAAGCCAATTTTAAGACACTCATCTGAATTAGTGAACGACTGTTTGTGGAGACATGAGATAGTGGCACATACTGAAGTAAACACCGACTGACAACATCCCCAGTGTGATCAGAATGCAACACACTGTGATCAGGAGCTGCTTCTTAGCCACCATAATCTGCTTCTTCTGTCTTGGAGGTATAATCACAGCTGTCATTGTGAGAGGTGGACAGTTAATGGTCCAGATTAATACAATTGACAGGAGCATGACACAGAACTCCAGGGAAGTCCCACAGGGGCCAATTCAACAACATAGTATGTACTCTACTCTAAGTTGCTCTGAATGTGTGCAAAATTACTTAAATCTAAATTAGATACAGGATTTATATATTTTAACTCATGTAGACATTAACTACTACTAATAAGTGGGCTACTGTATGATGCAAGTGTCCAGATAAGACCATGTTCTATTTAAGCTTACCTTGAGACAGGTCTAAATGGGTGGGTTTGTGTTCATTGTTCCTTAAGGCCCACTCAAGCTGTTCAGTAACAACAGCATATGGACCTCAAACATCTTTATGCATATCTACTTATCATTATACACATGAAGAATAAAACATACCAGCTTTTGTTTGTCTCTGTCTTATCAGTGTTGCACTCCCTCACCCTGCTGTCTATCAGCAGCTCAACAGAGACAGCCAGCGCTTCAGTCAAACACTAAAAATCAATCAGTTGCCATAATGTCCTTAGTTTCAAAAGCCCTATTTGTACTTCTACTGGCCAACCAGCAGGTGGGGCGGGACCTTAGCTAATCAAGCTGATTGGTTTAGTCTGAGGAGGAGGTGAGGTGATTATTGGAGTCAGGTGTTTTGCTAGCCCTGCCTGCAGTAATACTGCAGCATTACAGGCCCCACTGAATTTGCCAGGCTTCTCTGAAACCATTCTGTTATAAGTGATTTCTCTTTGTCCAAAAGTGACCTCAGCCTGAATGAAGATCAGGTGTGCTGCAGGTCATTTTGGGTGGGGGATTCACAGTTCCGTTTTAATTTACTGAAATTAGATATTGCTCTTTTTTGTCTTCTACACCAACATTGTAAACGATATCCATTTATTTCCCATCATTGTTGGTTTGTCTGAACACGACCATCATGCCAATATTTAATCTGCTTTATGCCTAGAATCTCAACATGCACACATACATCCATGAAAACAATGCATTTGTCTGAGCCACACACACACACACTCACAAATACAGTCATACAGTCAGCCCATCCTTCTCTGTCAACAGAACCCAACCCAGTATAACCTCCAGTTTTGCAAACCTGTTAAGCCGGAATGCCTCTCTGTTTCCATAGGGACAAGGAAGCAGGGGTTGAGTGGCTTGTCTCATAATTTTTTTTCCCTCAGAGGCAAATACAGAGAACAATGGCAAGAATGTACTAATGGCATTTTCATTCCCTCCAAGAAAGTGTATGTGTTTGTGTAGGCCTATAGTCATTGGATCCCTGCCACGGCTATTGCTCTGTCAACTATCTAGCCGATCCATTTTCTACAGTGTCCCTGCCTGAAGTCACTAGAGACACAATTGACAGGTTTTAAAAAGGCCCGTTTCAGATCCATGACAGTAAATGTTTTTTGATCTGGGAGGATAATTAAATAAGTTATATTATTTGTGACATAATTGGTAGAGGTGGAAGAGGATTCTGTGTCCTGTTTGGGGGACAAAACATTTCCAAACCAATATGTAGGCTAATCTTCTGTACAGGCACGCAGAGCTGTGTACTGATAAACGCGTATAACTACTAAGTTTTCTTCTGATAAATACATGTATTTGATATTTGTGAGTTTATTCTGTGTTTTAAACACATATAATAGGATATACCAAAACAGCTAGGTCTAGATTAGTGGGTTTATCCATTAGGGCAGTGTTTCTCAATGGGGGCAGTACCCCCCCAGGGGGCATTCAGAGGACAACAGGGGGCACTGGAAGCAATATTTTGGAAAGGGGGCGTTGAGGTGCCCTTGAGGACGTTTTGTTTTAAGGCAAGATTACACCGAAGATTCACAACAATACAGTGAGGGAAAAAAGTATTTCATCCCCTGCTGATTTTGTACGTTTACCCACTGACTAAGAAATGATCAGTCTATAATTTTAATGGTAGGTTTATTTGAACAGTGAGAGACAGAATAACAACAAAAAAATCCAGAAAAACGCATGTCAAAAATGTTATAAATTGATTTGCATTTTAATGAGTGAAATAAGTATTTGATCCCCTCTCAATCAGAAAGATTTCTGGCTCCCAGGTATCTTTTATACAGGTAACGAGCTGAGATTAGGAGCACACTTTTAAAAGGAGTGCTCCTAATCTCAGCTTGTTGTTGTTTCCTGTCCACAGAAGCAATCAATCAATCAGATTCCAAACTCTCTACCATGGCCAAGACCAAAGAGCTGTCCAAGGATGTCAGGGACAAGATTGATTGATTGATTGAAGATTGTAGACCTACACAAGGCTGGAATGGGCTACAAGACCATCGCCAAGCAGCTTGGTGAGAAGGTGACAACAACTGGAGCGATTATTCGCAAATGGAAAAAACACAAAAGGACTGTCAATCTCCCTCTGTCTGGGGCTCCATGCAAGATCTCACCTCGTGGAGTTGCAATGATCATGAGAACGGTGAGGAATCAGCCCAGAACTACACGGGAGGATCTTGTCAATGATCTTAAGGCAGCTGGGATCATAGTCACCAAGAAAACAATTGGTAACACACTATGCCGTGAAGGACTGATATCCTGCCTCGCCCCCAAGGTCACCCTGCTCAAGAAAGCACATGTACAGGCCCGTCTGAAGTTTGCCAATGAACATCTGAAAGATTCAGAGGAGAACTGGGTGAATGTGTTGTGGTCAGATGAGACCAAAATCGAGCTCTTTGGCATCAACTCAATTCGCCGTGTTTGGAGGAGGAGGAATGCTGCCTATGACCCCAAGAACACCATCCCCACCGTTAAACATGGAGGTGGAAACATTATGCTTTGGGGGTGTTTTTCTGCTAAGGGGACAGGACAATTACACCGCATCAAAGGGACGATGGATGGGGCCATGTACCGTCAAATCTTGGGTGAGAACCTCCTTCGCTCAGCCAGGGCATTGAAAATGGGTCGTGGATGGGTATTCCAGCATGACAATGACCCAAAACACATGGCCAAGGCAACAAAAGTGTGGCTCAAGAAGAATCACATTAAGGTCCTGGAGTGGCCTAGCCAGTCTCCAGACCTTAATCCTATAGAATATCTGTGGAGGGAGCTGAAGGTTCGAGTTGCCAAACGTCAGCCTCGAAACCTTAATGACTTGGAGAAGATCTGCAAAGAGGAGTGGGACAAAATCCCTCCTGAGATGTGTGCAAACCTGGTGGCCAACTACAAGAAATGTCTGACCTCTGTGATTGCCAACAAGGGTTTTGCCACCAAGTACTAAGTCATGTTTTGCAGAGGGATCAAATACTTATTTGACTCATTAAAATGCAAATCAATTTATAACAATTTTGACATGAGTTTTTCTGGATTTTTTGTTGTTATTCTGTCTCTCACTGTTCAAATAAACCTGCCATTAAAATTATAGACAGATAATTTCTTTGTCAGTGGGCTGACGTACAAAATCAGAAGGGGATCAAATAATTTTTTCCCCTCACTGTACGAGTTTAAAGTTTCAACGACTTGCAAAAACCTGTGGTCTGCAACATTAAAACCTGTGGTCTGAAACATTAAAACCTGTGGTCTGCAACATTAAAACCTGTGGTCTGCAACATTAAAACCTGTGGTCTGAAACATTAAAACCTGTGGTCTGCAACATTAAAACCTGTGGTCTGCAACATTAAAACCTGCCAGTTTACACCACTGTGACTGGACAAGACGGTGTGTTGTAACTCTTCTCTTCAGTGTTTCTGTCAGCTTTTTGTGGCGCGGCTCCATGCTGCCTTCATGGGAACAGGACATCAGAGTATCATCTATACTATTTCACCCACATGGAGTTTACTGTGTGAACTCTGGAAAATAGATGCTCTCTTTCTTGGTATTACCCGTGGAAGAATTTCTTACTCTTAAAAGCATTAATTTCTCTGAGGGATACACAGTGAACGCAGTGTTATTGCAGTGGTTACACATTTACAAGAGGGATATACCGCTGTCGGACTTCCCCTGAAAGCAACTTAGCGTCCAACATCCAGATGCACATTAAAACACTATTCAATACAAGTGGCTTTGTTGACAGGACTGCAATACAACCAGGTGCACAGCTCTCACTAACGTTCAAAGGTTTTTAACATATTTCCTTCCTTTAAAAGTTAATCCTTCTGCTTTTACCCCTTGGTAAGTGCCAGCTTGTATTCATTTGGAACAATTTATAAGAATGATCATTGTTTGGCATTTCTAATTGGCTGTTGTTTAAAATTTAAAATTTTAAAATTTGAGTGTTAAATTGCTAGCTGTTTTTGATTGGCTGCTGTTTGTTTCCCTGGGAAACTAATAAATCTGTTGTTTGTCATTCAATGATGTGCTTTTTTAATGATAACAATAGTAACAACAATAATAATAATAACAACAATAAAATAATCATAACAATCATAACAATAATAATAATAATTATAATTAATATTCAGGGCAATTAACCTACATCTTATTTGATGGGGGGCGGTAAGAGACCTGGATAATGGATAGGGGGGCGTTGGCCCAAAAAAGGTTGAGAGCCACTGTGAGGAGCTTTTATCAGTCAAAGAACTGCATGCATGGAGCACATTACAATGTGGCTTTCTGTCTTTCCACTTGAGTCTTTGTTGCAGCTGACTCTCCTCTGTTCTCATACTCCTAGATGAGCCTTCAGCTCATGGTGTGGAGGAGGATCTGATGGTTCCCACCCAGCCCTAAGATGGTGCGGAGGAGGATCTGATGGTTCCCACCCAGCCCTGAGAGGGTGTGGAAGAGGATCTGATGGTTCCCACCCAGCCCTGAGAGGGTGTGGAGGAGGATCTGATGGCTGCGTGGATGTCTGGGTGGGAACCATCAGATCCTCCTCCACACCCTCTCAGGGCTGGGTGGGAACCCTCTACACTCTTGGATTACATCCTTCCTGGCAGGCCACTGGTACCAGGTGACTTAGACAGGATCTGTGTCTGAGCTGTGGTCTCTCACTTCTGGCTTCTCCTGTTCTTCGCCTTCTCCTCCTCTCCCTAAACACCAAGTCACTTGACTCCATCATATCATAATAATGGTCTTTGCTAACTACACAAATTTCTTTCTGTTTGCATAAAAGTCAATAGCTAAGCTAGAAATTATGTTGTGCAATACATGGGAGGATTGTTCATGTCCCTATCCAAACAAACTTGAAATAAAATATGTAATACTTGTCTGACACATTAACACGTGTAGGGAGAAATGTTTAATCTTCATAGATTGCATTGTAACAGTATCTACTGTATTGTTATTGTATATAATCATTCCAAGTATCTGTTTAGACATGTGTCTGCTTCTGTTTCTGTGTCACAAATTGCCCCCCACTTTCCATGGTGGAACCAGTTTGGTGAGCGTTGGTCATTAGCATGTGAAGAGAGGGAGGGACAGAAAGACATTGGCTTAGTGATACCAGTGCCTTTGTGTGAATGAAGCTCAGTTCAGGTGGAGACACTGAAGCACAGGGATCGGCCAGAGTGAACAGAGCTATAGGATCTCTCCTGTAAAAGTGGCACAGACACCAGTGAGACCACCAGACTCCACAGGGCCTCAGTGACTGAAGGCCTCCACACACACACACGCACGCACACACACATACGCACACACACACACACACACACACACACTGATGGAAAATGACCAGGTAGGTAAATTTATTTATACACCGTTAATCTTTGATAGACCATTAATATTTTATTTACATTATGTGAGGTTAATAGAAGCTAGAGTAATTTAACCCTGTGAGACAAAAATATGGAAATTAGGTAAACATGTTATACCCTTCATGAGTTGTTAATATTTGGCCAGATCTTTTTGACTTTCTGATTCCTTTGCAAAAATATATACTGTACATTTTGTACTTATATAGACACCCTTTATCATTGTGTAGTTGACCCATATGATGTCAGATGACTGGACAGGTTACTAATGTTTTAGAGAATACTGATGACATAATGTCATATCAAAACTCAACAAATACTACTTAAAGATAAATGCTGGTCGAAGGAGATGCTCTATGTAGCGTTTGACATTCTATTTTTGTTCAGGACCTGTGCAGAATGAAATTCTTGTCTTTATTTAGCAAAATTGGGTTATATATATATTTTGTAGACCCCTTTTCATTTTTGCTAGTAAATCCAAATATTTCCTTGTTCAGCACAGTTCTGATGTATGTTAAATGAGTTCTCCAAATCAGTGCTTGCTGAACACAACACATCATCATTGTGTTTTGTGAACATGAACCTTTGCAATAACATCATATTAACATATTGTATTAAAAGAGGAAATCATTTTAAAGTCATAATTCTTGAGGGCTAACTTCAAATATTGACTATTGTATCACTGGATGGAAAATTACAATGCAAGACATGAAATCATCAGAGATATGTAAGTGTTATTAGTGATACAATGAAACTAGGGTCCTAATAAACATTGGAAGAAACCCTCAGCAAATCATTTTAGATCAGAATAACTGCATCATTGGGGAAGTCATTTCCTTGTGGTTCTCAGCTCCTCCCTGGGCAATCTCAGATGTCTCACAATATATTTATAACTTGCTCACCTGAGTCAACTAGTAAAAGGGCTTGATAATTAGCAGACGTGTTGATTCAGGTGTGCTAGCTTTGGAATACATCTAACACATAGAATGGCTTGGGGACCTGAGAGAAGGCCCCAATGAGACCCTACATGACAATCCTTTTTCTTTTCTCCCCAGAGTGACCGTCCCCCCCCATATTACTCGGTAGCAGTGCCCACCCAGCCGCCTCCTCAGTATGGAGAGGTTGTTGGGTCCAGAGGCTGGGGTGACCCTCCCTCTCAGCCTTATTACATCCCCCAGCCTATGCCACATGTCAACGTCGTTGAAGTCTCCCAGAGTACCCGTAAGTTCCTACCAATCCCTTCATCTTCCTCAGTCCTCTACGTACGCCCCCTCTACTAACAATAAAAAAAATGTACTGTCTTTTTTTTTCTCTAGCAGCACACTTTAATATCTCTGCACTACCTCCTCAGTTTATACATAGAACCCTAACACGTCCCTGTGTCTCCCTGCTGCAGCCCCTCGCCGTAAAAACAGCCCATCATGTGGGAACGGTGCCTGCTGTTATGGAGGATCAGGAGGAGCCTTCCTATTGCTGGTCCTCCTCGGACTCGCCATCTGGCTGGGAGGTAATCGGATCAATTACATACAGAGAACCCATACTTTACATCATACGGAGAACATGTACTGTAAAATATACATAGAACGCACACATTACAAAATGCAGAGAACCCATTCTTTACAACATACGGAGAAACCATACATTACAGTTACCGCCAGTTAAGAGTTATTAGTACAATGACAATATCCATTATTACAATTCAATAGTTTCAGTGTTAAAAAACCTCAGACACAAGATAACATAACTTGGTCAAGTTGTAAGGTTATTTGACAGAAATATTTGTATAATTAATTATATATAATTAATTCCATGTTTAAGCTATATTAATAATAATATTAATTTCATTATAAAGACAATCTCAAACAAAAATGCTTTTTTTATGTTTTTTCTGTAAGAGGCAGCAGGGGCAGATCTTGACAATGGTCTTCGACAGATGATTCATAGGGTTGATCTAGCTGAATGTTGAGGCCGTTCAGGAACATGTGAATGTGTGTGTGAATGTAATAACTGCATATGTTATTACGTCGTGTTATTATGGATGTAGCGCTGACATCTTTATTTGACCTTTGACCTCTGTACAGTGCGTTATGGCCCGACCCTGGTGGCCGGCTACCTGAGTGGCAGTGAAACCTATCGGCCCAGCGAGTTGGAAAAAGATAGTTGCCCCTCCAACACTGTGGAGTGTGATGGCTGCCAGGACTGCAGGCTGGGCAGTGATGAGACCAACTGTGGTCAGTAACCCTGTAGCTGCAGTACACCTTGTCTTCATTGTCAGTAACCCTGTAGCTGCAGTACACCTTGTCTTCATTGTCAGTAACCCTGTAGCTGCAGTACACCTTGTCTTCATTGTCAGTAACCCTGTAGCTGCAGTACACCTTGTCTTCATTGTCAGTAAAAAAAAGAGGAGCAACCTTGCTGGATGTGTAAATTAATCAGTCATGATGTACCTGTGTATTATCCAGTACGGTTCGGGATGAATTGGGCTCTCCAGGTGAAGACAAACAGCAGTGGTAGTTTCCTGCCAGTGTGTTACAGTGGCTGGAATGTGGCCCTGGCTAACCAGGCCTGTGCACAGCTAGGCTTCAGAGCGTAAGATCTCTTTTGCTGCTCTCTTGTGGTCTAAGGCTGCATTGTGAAAAATGTTCAGGGGGTTTCAATTGGTTTAGTGATTTACAGTGCCTTTCGCCAGATCTTGTTGTGTTATAGACGTAGAAGATTTTTTTTGCCATTACTCCAATAACTCCTGACATATTTTTTCAGAAGGAACTTTTCTGAAAACCATTGTCTGGGAACACAGCACATCGCTGCATCCACAAATGCAAGTTAAAACCCTACTATGCAAAGAAGAAACCATATATAAACAAGATATTACAACAGCATGGCTCAGTAGCAAAATAATCTGGGTGCTAAACTGACCTGCCTGCAGTCCAGACCTGTCACCCATTGAAAATATTTGGCACATTATGAAACAAAAATGCAACAAAGTAGACCCCAAACTGTTGAGTAGCTGAAATCTTATATCAAGCAAGAATGAGAACTTTCAATGTGCATCAGTTGGTCTCCTCAGTTCCCAAATGCTTACAGAGTATTGTTAAAAGAAGAGGTGATGCAACACAGTGGTAAACATGCCCCTGGCCCACATTTTTGAAATGTGTTGCTGGCATCAAATTCAAAATGGGCATATATTTTTCCAAAAACTAAAAGATTTCTCAGTTTCAACATTTGATATGTTGTCTTTGGACTATTTTCAATCAAATACAGAAATAAATTATTTGCACATCGTTGCATTCTGTTTTTATTTGCATTTTACATAGCGTCCCAACTTTTCTGGAAACAGGGTTATAAAAACATATTTCTGCTTTGTCATCATGGGATATCATCTGAAGACTGATGACAAAACATAAAGGCAATTAATAATTAAATTAAGTCTATAACACAACAAAATGCGGTGAAGGTGAAGGGGTATGAATATTTTCTGGAGGCACTGTATATTAACTTATATTAACTGTATATTAACCCTATTACCTGTATTTAGGAGTTATAGCACTAGCAGTGTAAAAGATGGGTCTCTTAACACTCTCACTGTCACTGGGAAGACCTCCAAAACCATCCAGGGGATGGTGTCATTACAGTAAGTATTCCAGTATGCACATTTTATCCAAAGTGTCTTGTTTAAGTGACTGTCCAAGAACAGGCCTACTCAGTAGTATTCTTGCATCATCAATCATAGTGTATTGGTCCCATCAACAGGATACAGACTTACTTGATTATTCACCTCAACACAAATGCGGCATTAAATGTCAATGTTGTAAAAACATACAATAATATATGCATCTGTGTGTGTGTGTGTGTGTGTGTGTGTGTGTGTGTGTGTGTGTGTGTGTGTGTGTTTGTGCGCATGTGCATGTGTCAAAGTGAAAATGTGAAAAGTCCCTGCAGTAGTCTCTTAAAGTGTAGATTAATGAATACTTTTTTCATGCTTTACTCCAGAAATTCATGCAGTCCAATCCATGATTAATACATACAGGTCCAATCCACTTTATTGTGTCATTGCCTCCATTTTGATATGGAGTTGTAAGAACTATGTAGCTTTCTTGAAAAAAAATATGGAAAATAATATGATCTGACGATGAAAGTGCCTTTAGTCTTATTGTGCATAACAACAGATTCTACAAAACTTATCACGTTTTCTATAAAATGTGGAAAAAAAGAAAATTTTCTTTAATTATTTACTTCTTTCCCCAGTTGTTATCCAAAAGACGAGGAAAAACATATTCATTTTTATTTTATTGTTTAGGAAAACATTATTTTTACCCTCATTGTCTATTTTCCCACAGCGTACTGCGCTTACTCTTGCCAATGTAGATTAGCCTGTGGGTGTCCTAGAACAAAACCACCTCCTTGTTCCACAGACTTTAATGAATAGAGAACATATTTGTATTTTTTTGTAGCTCCAACTGGTGTTATTTAAGGAATTTATTTGTAAGTGCACCCAATGAAGGCGATTTTTCATTGACTGTTTGTTTATGGGACAAGCACATCCGATGCCGTTCTGGTTCTCATCAAACAGCTTGATCAACCAGAAGGTCTATACCAGAAACCTTACCTGCCGGAAAGAACACATTCTCCGGTCTTCTAGCTCGAATGAGCTCACAAGTGCCCAAGCTGTCATAAGGAGTGATGAGGCAAAACAACCATATTTGATTACTAACTCTCCAAAATCGCACGGTGCTGGCCAATTGCATTGCCCCCCCGTGAGATCACTGTGCTAATCTGCAAGCGGGATTTGAACCCTGGTAGACATCAACTGCAAGACAGTTACTTTACCGCTACCCATGAATTTGGTTTTCAACTAGGTTCAGTGGACCACACTGACATTTTGTAATATTTCCTTTTTTGTTACCCCAAACAGTGAACCAGATTGGCCCCCCAGCTTAGGGTCAGTAGTATTATATGGCCCACAGGTAGAAGCTCTCTTAGAACCTGTTGGTCCGAGACCGTTTCCCAGATGGTACCAGAGAGAGCAATCTGTGACCAGGAGTCCTTGGCAATCATTCGGGCCTGCAGACACCGGCTGGCCTCATTCACATGCCACTTTGCATATACAGTACATACATTAAACCAAGTCAAACCACTTTACATATTTATTATGATAATAAACATCTTCCAAACAAAGCCAAGCATTTCACGATTAGATGGAGTGAGCAATACAAACACAATTTTATTGGTGAAAGTAATTAACTCTGGCTTTCTTTCTGTGTTCAGTAGCTCATCCTGCCCTGAGAAGGATGCTGTCAACCTGCAGTGTATCGGTGAGTAAATGGTTTTACATCCTCTGTTAATACACAAAGGCAACCAGTGGGTTATCAAGACTGGGTAATGAGTTGCATCTTGCTCCCTGGATATATGAGCACTTCGGGCTGATTTCTTTCCTGTCTCTGTCCCCCATGACAGACTGTGGCCAGCAGCAGTCGTCTAGAATCATAGGGGGCTCTGTGGTGAATCCGGGCGACTGGCCTTGGCAGGTCAGCCTCCACTTTCTGGGTTCTCACATTTGCGGGGGCACTCTAGTGGCTCCTGACTTTGTGGTGACAGCGGCCCACTGCTTCCCCAGGTCAGTACAGTAGACAACATGGCAGACCTGGAACAATGACATGACGCAACAGAGCTTTTGTATTCTACAGAACAGTTATAAAAGGAGATGAATGCTAAGACAAAAAATAACTGGCATAACAGAGCAGAACAGAGCTGGAACTGAACAAAACTATCTGAATTGACTGAACACTGCTTAGGCTAAACATGGCCAAAATAGTGATCAGTGAAGAGTGAAATAAACTGACAACTGTCGTCTCTCTAGTAAGGACTCATCGTACCTGGTGCCCAGTAACTGGCGTGTGTATGTGGGCATGGTGTCTCAGATAAAACTGCCCCGCCCTGCGATGGTGGATAAGATAATTGTCCATGAGAGCTATGATGGCAACACCAACAACTATGACATCACCCTGCTCAAACTCACACAGCGCGTAGAATTCTCCAGTAAGTTCACCTCTGACCTAATAAGAAGTATGATATTATTATTTTGGTACACTGTTATCCTCATTCCAGCACTGCCATGTCTGTTATTTCAGAAAGTGTCCAGCCTGTGTGTTTGCCTGCTTATGATAAGACTTTCCCTCCTGGAACAAGTTGTTGGACCTCTGGATTTGGAACAACAAAGGAGGGAGCAGGTGAAGGGCGCATGGTGTGACAGTTCAGGGGCTGAAGGGTAGTGGGATGAAAAAAGAAACAAAATAGACAGCATGATTCAGTCTGTTGTTATATTCTACATATTCTATGTTGATTTATTCAGTCAGTTGTGATATTTTACATACTCAATGTTGATTTATTCAGTCAGTTGTGATATTTTACATACTATATGCTGATTCATTCAGTCAGTTGTGATATTTTACTCAATGTTGATTTTTTCAGTCAGTTGTGATTTTTTACATTCTGTATGTTGATTTATTCAGTCAGTTGTGATATTTTACACACTCTATGTTGATTTATTCATTCAGTTGTGATATTTTACATACTCTATGTTGTTTGATTGGTTTTTAGCTGGTGGCTCCACAAGTCTAATGGCAGTGGCTGTGGATATCATTGACTCCCTCGTCTGTAACAAAAACACAGTGTACAATGGCCGGGTGAATGTAAACATGTTGTGTGCTGGAAAGATGACGGGAGGCAAAGACTCCTGCCAGGTGAGGACCCAGGCCCTATCAGGTTACTATAGACCGGAGCTACACACAACCTCTTACATGAAGACAACCAATCTGACTCCTTTATCCTTCCTTCGCTTTTTCCTCTCTCCCTTTCTGTCACTCTCCCTTCTCCTCAATCCCTCTCTTCTCCTTCACCCACTCTCTCTTCTCTTTCGTCCTCTCCTCCTCGTCAACTCCCTCCACCAGGGGGACAGTGGTGGTCCACTGGTGTGTATGGACTCAGACCAGCTCTGGTACCTGACGGGGGTGACCAGCTGGGGTGTAGGCTGTGGCAGGAGGAACAGTCCGGGGGTCTATAGTAATGTGAGCAGCCTGTTGCCCTGGGTCTACAGTAAAATGCAGGTAAAGAGAACAACTCATAGACCACTGAAAAGAGACATGCTAAGTCAAATAACCTCAGCACATGGATGGAATTAAGCCAATCATTATAGGTGTGCTTAGAGACAGGAAAGCACAACTTTAGAAATTGTTGATACTACGTGGTTTAATTATTAACTTTTTGCTGCCAAGTGTAGGTCTAAAACTGGGAATGAGTGAAACCACTTTAAAAAGGCTTAACACGGTGTGTGCTGAAAAATATACTTTGGTACCTCTAATACTTCTAACGTTACAACCATATTTGCATATTTCTAATGCATTTTAATGGTAATAGACTTAAATTGGAATAATTATAGTTGTAAGTAGTCTTCAACCATTTAGCTAGAATTTTAAAATTAACTTAAACCTTATAATGTATTGGTCTGCAATATTGTGCTTGTACACAGATTTTTGAAACCATTAATTACTAATCTGAGTGCCAATATACTCAACGTTCTGATTGAAAGAAATGTAGTTCCTTGAAGGTTAGTTATATCAAATTTCTAATTTAGTAGCCTATATTGCATTTATGTAAATCAGCATTTCATAAAATATTAAATACGCATATGCAATGCAGGCAACATTTATGGAAGTATATGATGGGGTTCATACAATATTTTGGTTTATTCAATACCAGCTCTTAATGAGACCCTGCCTGTCCAATTAGGTTATTTGTAGAGAAAATAAATGGACAAATGTAGTCATTCTTTTGTATATGGAAGATATTTGCGTAATTAACATAGATTAACCCTGTACACAGTAACAGTATTAACGGACATTAATAAATCAAAACTATAAGGACACGAGGTACAGCCTGAGAGAACTACCACAGGAGCTGATGGATCAATCTGGCCATGAGTGGCTGAAGAACTGGAGAAGAAATACTGCAAGGCTGATGATCTGATGAGAAGCAGGTGTGTGTAGTTGCTGGTAACCGAAAACCCGGAAGAAGGGAAAACGTGGAGAGGGACTGAGGTCACGGCCAAGACAGGTACCCCCCTCAATGGCCGCCTCCAGGCAATCATATGGCCAATGAGGAGGCAGAGAAAGAGCAGGCTGTTAGCTGAACACTTCTCCTGTCCAGACGCTCGAAGGGAACAGAGGAAAACATGAAGATTCTGGATCTGAATGGAAAGCTGCCAGTTCAGCAGGAGCCAAAGCAGACTGAAGACAGGAGGCATGACAGAAAGTGCTCCAACTCACCACTTTGCCTGCAACCCAGTCAATATGAGGATTGTGTCTGTGGAGCCAGGGCTGACCCAGGACCATAGGAGCATGGGAGGATGAGAGGACCAACAATTTGAAAGGCCAAGAGAGGAAGGAGTTAGTTATCTACTACAAACTTCTAGCTCCCACCCAACGAGGGGAAACTGAGTGGGAGGGAAATGACGATGGGAGATGAGCAATTCTTTCCCTACACCGCTCCCGTAGCTGATTGTCCACTTTAATAGCTAACGAAAATAGCTCTTCTAAACTATCGGACTCCCTGGCCACTAACTCATCCTTTATTGAATCCCCTAACCCTTTCAGATAAACCCCTTGGAGAGCATCATCGTTCCAACCGGACTCAGCCGCCAATGTCCTAAACTCAATAGAAAACTCTGCAACACTGTGAGGACCCTGGCGGAGAGACAAAAGACACTGGCCAGTGTAAGAGCATGACTTACAGAAGAGCATGACTTACAGAAGAGCATGACTTACAGAAGAGCTTGACTTACAGAAGAGTATGACTTACAGAAGAGCATGACTTACAGAAGAGCATGACTTACAGAAGAGTATGACCTACAGAAGAGTATGACTTACAGAAGAGCATGACTTACAGAAGAGCGAACTTGAAGGTTATTAAAAAATGTATATTGACACTGCAAATACTTTTGACACAACAACCATATTTGCATGAATCCCAATGCATTTCAATGGCCACTATCCTATAATAATAATTCTGTTTTAATTACCTAGAAATGCCCATTAAAAGTTGCAGACCGGTTTGAAAAAGCACCATGGACTTCCCACACCATGGGAAGTATTTTAATTCACACTGCTCTTTAATACAACTTTAAAACATGCAGACTTGCACTAGTTCTTGATTGGTGCCAAAAACCAATGGGTTTCTTCAGATTGTGCCTGGTAACCAATGGTTTAAGCCGGAACCAGAAGAGAAATTGGAAAAACTCGATTTAGAAAATGGGTCATTAGCCTTCTGAATAGCATAGAGATGATCATAATCACTGATGACTGTTTTGTACAACTCCCAAACTTTTGACATCACATAAACAACTGCAGTGAAAGAAGTCTCAGACTGAAATATGTAGTGAACAATAGTGCAGTGGCAGATTTCAGTTGGAGTTGTCAGCCTCAAAGAAATGTATGGAAATTAATATATGTACTTAATACTGTAAAATGCACTTGATGAGAACATCTGCTAAGTGACAAATGTAAATGACTGGCCACATAAAAGCTCAATAGACTTCAAAGGTAACATTTTGATTCACCAATGCTTTTGATCTGGTTGAGCAACAGACCTCCCCCCAATGTTGACATGTGTATACTGAGTCAAATCATTTTGTTATATTGCTTCAGAGCACGCTCATACACTTTCATATTTTGCTGTACAGAGAGAATAATTTAGTTCACATGTGTCAAACCTTATTATAACTCTCTGAATCAAGGATGAGCGGTGTGCATATGACTATCCTGAACTTGTTCTCTCACTCTCCACCTCCCAGCAATCAAGACCATGACAGGACTGTCCGTCATCTGGGATAGTCAGTGAGACTGAGACTAGTGGAACCACGCTATACAGCCAGGAAACAGAGGATCTTCACTTAATGTGCCTTTAAGCCTGAGATTCTGTAGTTTTTTATTGTTGTATGTATTTATTGTCCTCTGTACCTCGCCAAGTTCTTTTTTATGTGTGAAATCTGCTGCCATTGCATTTATAATGTTACCATGTAATCTAGAGTCAATTCTTACATGTTTGGTCATCGATTGACTGCCACACTTGAGCAGTATGTATATTTGTGCAATATTCAATGAGGAATGTATTTTACTGACCAAGCAACCTCATAATCAACATTTCTTAGGATATATCCCAGGTTCATAGGAATATGTCTAAAGCTGCTGTCAACGACACATCGTGTATCATGGCCAATGGGAAATATTTGTGTAATTCCTTGCTCATTCAATTTTAACTTTTCACACAAAATGATCACTTTGGCTTCACCATGTCCATCCCTATGTGTCAACTGAAATCAAGAGGATTTTGAGTCTAAATGTATTACTTCATAATCAAGATTCCCCAAATGCAGGACATTTAGAATGCAAGTCATTAATGATTATTATGATTTTTCTGCTGATCATCATAGTTGAGTAGAGCACCTGGCTGTAATTGTATTGACTGTAGTGGAAGGTATGGATTATCCACTGACCTTAGTACATGACTGAGGTTAAGATGAATGGATGCTGACAGTGGATGACGGTATGCCTGTGAATAAGTCATCTGTTAACCCTTCAACAAATCTCAATGACTAACCAGAGTAGAGCTCCTGCTCTGACACACACATGGAATTTGGCCCATCAAAGTCAGTGGGGGCCTAAACGTTCAGCTGGCAGAGTTTGACTGTGTATTATGTACTGACAGTATTAGACGTCAAACACCTGGTACTGACTCATGACCTCTCCTGTCTGTCACAACTTAATCTGAGCCTGGAAGAAAGTGTTTTCCCCTCAGAACTCAAGAAATCATTCCACCATCCAAGAATGGTAAAGTCCACTTCACTGTCAGCTTGTTGCCGGCTCTTAATAAAAAAAAAGCTGTAGGCTGCTTTAGATTTCAGTGCAACCTTTAAAAAAATCGATTTAACATATTCACATATAAAATAGTAGTTTTATTGAAAATGATTTAAATTTGTGGATACACTTTTGTGTATGCATGTATGATATATATTATGTGTGTAAATAAATGTATAGATCCAACTTTATTTTTATTGTTATTTAACAATGTAAGTATGTTGAGAAACAATTTAACATGATGACGAACTGGCCAAAGATGATGAGAGCAGACAGAGAAACCAAATTATGTAAAAAAAACACATATAAATACAAATATGCACCATATACAAGGAAATAAATAATATACATAACATTACAATAAATACAGCATGACAGATTTACAGACAGGTTTAACGGATTTAGCAGATGTATTGATTTAGAATAGTTTAGAAGACGTGAGGTCTAATAAAAGTGTCAAGCGGAAAGGTATTTTGCAATTCCTTCTAATTGTTGGCAGCGGTGAACTGAAATGAATATAATCCAAAGGAGGTTTGGGGTTTTTGGAGTGGTAACTAGGGGAGAGGCAGATGTTTAGGTGGGTAGAGGAAGCATTTACCTAAAAAGGATGTGTCATTGCGTTAGTACCAGTGAACATTGTGTTCTATACATAGCAAGGCCATAGCTGCCATAGCTGAGGATTGACAATATGGTCATTTCTACCAAGGTACACTTGGTAGCAGCGTGGGATAAGGATTCCTTGCTGTGGAACAAGACACTTCTGAATTTAACTTCACTAGGTGATGTGGATTTTGAATGAGAGTGGGCAATCAAGCTTTATACCTAGACATTTGTGGGTGTCTCATGAGTGTCCACATTCTGTACAGGGCAAGGACACTTTAGGGCTGATTGAGGTAGGCTACAAGTGAAATTAATTTATTTAAATTAGGTTGTTTATCCTAGATTTTCAGTACTTTTCTCATTTCTAAAATATTCAATACTTTTACCTCTGTTTTTTGTTTGGTTGGAATGACGCTATATGTATTTTCCAATTGTTATAGGAGGGGAGAGTAGAAGATTGGCTGTCAGCATGTTGTGCTAATTAGAATCCTACTAAAATCAAATCAAAATCAGCTTGAGTGTGTTTGACCTAAGCTATTAACCAGATGAACAGCATGCCTTTGCCACTAGGCTATTAACCAGATGAACAGCATGCCTTTGCCACTAGGCTTCTCAACAAATGACATCCAGTCTGATCGCATGAGAAGCTTTCTCTATCCCCTTTATTTGACCTCTACCACATACAGTACCATGATTAAAACCTAACTACTCATTGACCCAGAACTAACTCCATGGAAGTGTAGCAATATGGTACTTCACAATATCCACTGTTGCATGCGGTTTAAGATACTGTCAAAAATTAAAACCTGTGAAGAAAGTGTCAGAGAGCACTGACAGCAGAGTGTTGTTTTAAGTCTATACTGGGTATCTGTCTATCTGAGGCTGGCCTTCACAGAGTTTATCAATGGTCCATTTACTCTGTTTACAGGATTTGCGATGACCTTGTCAGATAAGAAGACAAAAAGATCACTTAAAATACATGGTTATGCACTGTTGACCAGTTAATATGTATGGGTGTGTGTTTGTGTGCGTGTGTATGCCTGTGACGGGAATGAGCCGGGACACACTGTTGTAAGAGCTAAACTTGACACAGCCCACAGTGGTCTCAGCTCAGTCTGTGTAAAGCTCCCGATCAACACAGTCACTATGGGTGGAGGTAAGACAGAATCTACTTTCCTCATCGTTATTATCATAATTGAGCCCCCATATGGAAAATGTTTCAGAAACAGTCATTCAGCAACTGATATTCATTCTTTTGAATTGTTCTTCTAATATTTATTTCAGTGTAATGCCATGCCTTACTCTTTGCCTTTCCACAGACATCACTGACTATGACTTTACCTATGGTAAGTGTGTTTGTATGTGTATTACCTATGGTAAGTGTGTTTGTATGTGTATTACCTATGGTAAGTGTGTTTGTATGTGTATTACCTATGGTAAGTGTGTTTGTATGTGTATTACCTATGGTAAGTGTGTTTGTGTGTGTATTACCTATGGTAAGTGTGTTTGTATGTGTATTACCTATGGTAAGTGTGTTTGTATGTGTATTACCTATGGTAAGTGTGTTTGTATATGTTTTACCTATGGTAAGTGTACTGGTATATGTTTTACTTATGGTAAGTGTACTGGTATATGTTTTACCTATGGTAAGTGTACTGGTATATGTTTTACCTATGGTAAGTGTACTGGTATATGTTTTACCTATGGTAAGTGTACTGGTATATGTTTTACCTATGGTAAGTGTACTGGTATATGTTTTACCTATGGTAAGTGTACTGGTATATGTATTAGGTCTAATGTATAGTATGTTAGAATATAATGTGCTCTTTGTGGAGTTAATCTTCTCTTATTTCCTCTTAGACTATCCCCTACTTAGAAGGGGAGGGCTCATCATTGCTGCTGTGTTGTTCTGCCTGGGTATTGCTATAATCTTCAGTGAGTAGTGTCCTCCAGACCATAGACATTTCTGAAACAAATCAAGAACAAGCCAATACACAGACATATTTGAAAAAAACATAGAACATGCTTATACACAAAGACATGTCTAGAACAAACCTAGAACATTCCTATACAAAAAGACATGTCTAGTACAAACATAGAACTTAAAAATTGGGAGGCACCCATTTATTGTCCAGAAAATGGTGTCGGTCAGTAACAGGCAAAAGAATCAGCTGATGGCTTTAAAATGTTAGATAATTATGCTTTTCAATAAGCATCCGATCTGCTCATGAAATTATTCTTTTGTTTCTGCTCTTTTTTTATCAGTCATGTGTGGATAACGTGCACAAACTGTGACGCAAGCGTGTAGTGGCTTCTATCTTGCTGTTTCAAAGACTGAGAAAGATGCTTTCAGGATCCCTTTGTTGTTTGTGTTATTGTCTTTATTTATTCTCTGTTGCAGTTTTGTTAATTGCACTAAAACGTGTTTAGTGCATTTATATCCAAGGCATTGTATAACATACAATTACAGAAAGATATTTCGTATTTATTTTATTATCATGCGATGTCGGCATCGGCAGACTTGGTTATATGAATATCAACCATTGTATGGGCCAATCATTTTCTTATCGCTGCATGCCTACATATAAACCTAGGACATGTACACCTACAACATGCCTACTTATAAACCTAGGACATGTACACCTACAACATGCCTACACGCAAAGGCTACCCATGTCTAGCATGACTTTCCAACCTCAACGTGGGTGGTCTTGCTCAAGGACAAAATGACAGATTTCTGACCATATTGGTCAGAGATTTTATCAGAGAAACCTTTTGGCTTGTCAGATGCTCTGACCACTAGGTTTTCTGTCACCCCACTTAAAGGGTTGAGATACCATCATCAGCCCTGTTACAGTCAACCCTGCTACAGTCAATCCTGTTACAGTCTGCCCTGTTACAGTCAACTCTGTTACAGTCCGCCCTGTTACAGTCAATCCTGTTACAATCTGCCCTGTTACAGTCAACCCTGTTACAGTCTGCCCTGTTACAGTCAACTCTCTTACAGTCTACCTTGTTACTCTATTTGGACCTTAATATATGCTATAGTCATATGATTATTTAACCTCTTTAGATTGTTAAATGTATTTAAGATGTTGACGCTGTGCTCTAAATTAAACTATGTTGGATTTTGGTGAAATCTAACATTATTTTTTTATTTCCAAGTTGAAGTACATGTCTCAAAAGGCATCAAATAGATTGGATGTGCCTTTTGCTTTTAAAATAATTGTTCTGATGGCAAGATGGAGCAGTATGAAGAGTTATCACTTGGCTGGATGTGATAGATGACCTGTGTTTTGACTGTGAATGTCTGACTTTGCTTCTGTGTGCTGACACAGGTAAGAAGCTCAGCTGTTGGAGGGGACGTGCAATGTAAGAAATTTAAGAAAAAACATTAAAGAAAAACCTAGTACATACAAACAAGTCTCAAACAATGCATTGTTGTTGTTTTTGTTTCTAGGCCTGTAAACACAGATGAACCTTGAGACAAGGTTAGCTAATGACTGACACCAGACCAGCAGCACATTTTAAATAACATTCTAATAGGCGCTGGAGTTTCGACACAATACACCCTGAGCTATGAATGATGTATTAAGGTGTTTCTTCAATGTTTGTTTCAGACATTAACAAGAGACAGCCATTATTAGGCCCAAGGACATCCCTATGACATCCGTACGTTGACAAGATGAGAGATCACCGTGGTCATGATTAGGCCTACTAATAGAGGAACAATATGTAGAGTGATGTGTGCTGACTGTCAATACAATAATATACAATTATCATACATAAAACATGTTTGCCATTGTATGTTTCTATGCTAATGCTGTGGCTTGAGGCAAAGTCAATCCCTGTAGCATAAAAGGTTATTTTGCCATCTGGAGCAGGTTGGGGGAATTGTGAATTGTATTGCGTATTGGTCTATATTTATATAAATACATCTTGAAATTGAATTTGAGTTGTCCTCACACCGCTGGAAACAAAATTGTTATTGGATTGGAAACAAAGTAATTTTAATTTAATTGAATTCACTGATATTCAAATGGATATTATTGTAACCAATGTATGGTTACCAGTACTGCATTTAAAATGTTCTTGAAGCCATTTACTTTTAAAAGAGGGAATAAGCTATTTTGGAATAATCTGTAAAAATGAACAATTAATTTACAAATACATTTCCCAGAATGCATTACATCAACTAGTACATCAACCATGTACAAAATGAAAGGGGATAAAGTCACATGGGAAAAAACATTATATTTTAAAATCTGGCATAAGCATTTAGTAAAATATTTGTTAGAAATTAAACTCATGTGTCAATGCCTTTTTAACATTAACAATGCAACAACAAAAGTCGTGTCAGTCTATGTTGATATTGTTGTCTATAGAACTGTTGGCTCTGGGGCAGTTTCCTCTATTCAGGACTTTATAGCAGCTCATTGGTCACTATTAGGGAAGCTTAGGAGAAGGATTTTGGCACACACCTCTCAGATGACACCTGGAAATTAATACTTGGGAAAATACACTCTTCATCTATGTGCGCGCCTCACAGTCTCATTCAGTTTAAGGTGGTACACAGAGTCTACATATCAAAAGTGAAATTGTCAAAATATTATCCCGGGACTAGCCCTACTTGTGATAAACGTAAAAATACAGATGCCTCTCTGATACACATGTTTTGGACATTTGGAGTTTCTGGAGATCTGTGTTCAAGACCCTCTCTGAAATGTTCAACTGTAGAATAGAACCAGCCCCACTTGTAGGACTATTGGGAATTGCTTTTCAGAATTCTGTTCTATTGGGCCCGTAGACTAAGATCTGCCCCCTTTGCCTCTCTGTTAGCCTGTCATGCTATATTGCTTAGATGGAAGGGGGATGCCCTGCCCACGCTCTCTCATTGGCTTAAAGACCTCGCGACATGCCTACAACCTGAGAAGATTAGGCACTCTTTATGGGGGTCGGGGGGAAAGTTTCATACAACTTGGGGTCCTTTTTTAGAATTCCTTAAGAGATGCACAGCTGCGGCCCCTGAATAGACTTGCTTGGTGTGGTTGTCTGATGCCTATTTACTTGTGATGGCTTCTTCATCTTATTTACTCTTTGATTGGTTGCTCCTTAGTAGGCACTGTTTCACATTGTAGAAACCCTTTTATTTATTTATGCATTGTTTGTCTTTTTTATTTTTTACATATTTCTGTCCTATACTATTTGCTCCCTGGTTGGGAGCTGATCCATCTTTGTACTCACATGTCTTTGATTAGTTCATCTATGTGGCGGTTTTTGTAAGCAGTTTTACTGTCTCAATTCTTTCTTTTTTGTGCATGCGTATATGTTCTATACTTTGGTCGGCAGGGAATGGACGGGGGTGGGGTGTGATCTGTTTTAAATCTGAAAACTATAAAAAGTCCTTTGAAAGAACTGTTGGCTCTGTAGACAAACTGCGGTCGGGATGTGCAGTGTGTGTAGTGTCCACAGACCTGAGTGTGACAGGTCTGTAGTCGATAACACAGGACATTGTCATGTTTTTAGGGAACAATTATGTAAGATTTGAAATTGGCAGGAAAATGCCATGCTCTAATGCAAGGGAGGGCAAACGTTTTGGCTCGGTGACCACATCAGGATTTTAAAATTAAATGGAGGGCCGCATTTGTTTTGTAATTTGTTAATCATAAATCAATAAATCAAATGTATTTATAAAGCCCTTTTTACATCAGCAGTTATCACGAAGTGCTTTTACAAAACACCCAGCCTGAAACCCCAAGGAGCAAGCAGCAAGTGTTGAAGCACAGTGGGTAGGAAAAACTCCCTAAGAGGGGAGTTAAGGAAGAAACCTAGAGAGAAACCAGGCTTGGAGGGGTGCCCAGTCCTCTTCTGGCTATGCCGGGTGAACATTTTAAGTGTACAAGTTGTAATAATTAATAAATGCATGTGGGCTGTGTCCAGAGTCTTTAAGACTTAATCCAGCTCAGAAGCTTGACCAGATGGACAGGGGTGTCCAGTGACACTGTGGCCCTATTCGGGGGAGGCCCCGGACAGGGCCCAACAGGCAGGAATCAATCCATCCACATTGCCAAGCATCACCCAAAAGAACACAAACCACCTGCAACCACCCTGAAATGAGGGCCGAGTATTGCCTGCAGAGTTCACTCCAATCGAACAATGGTCGCAACGGAAAGACAACAACAAGGCAGTGACTCTGCCCCCGAATGGCATTGGAGAGAGGGCATCCCAGTGGTGTTAAGACCCCACCTGGCAAGACAATAAGGGTGGACAGTATCAAGCCTTTCCATTCACCTTGGTTAACAATAAAACCTTGAAATCAGCCCTAGCCCTAACAGGCAGCAAGTGTAAAGAGGCTAGTATTGGAGTAATGTATCCAAATTGTTTAGTTCTAGTTAGGATTCTAGCACTGTGTTCAGCACTAATTGAAGTTTATTTATTGATTTATCAGGGTAGAGAAGTGCATTGCAGTAATCTAATCTAGAAGTAACAAAAGCATGGATTAGTTTTTCTGCATCCGTTTTTGATAAAAAGTTTCTGATTTTTGCAATGTTCCGAAGATGGAAAAAGTAGCTCTTGAGATTTATTTGAGATATATCTTTAAATAAATGATTTGTGGAAACAGACAAAGGCAGTGATTAAAACATTGATGCAGTAGGTCCTTTATAATGTCTAAATAATCACAATCCAGATTCAGATGTATACGAATGGGCTGATGAGTTATGTTTTACTTTCCCTCTAAACTATTTTATTACCTACTGCGGGCCAGATGGAATTGCCTCACGGCCTGGATTCAGCCCACGGGCCTTAGTTTGCCCACCTCTGCTCTAGTGATTGAATATTTCAGTGATAAAAGAAGGAGCCATGATTGTATCTAGTGGGCATCTTTTGGAGCTTCGCCCAATCAAGGCAATTGATTGGCTTGAAGAGTATTGAATGATTACTAATTTAAACTGAGTTGCCCCTGTTTTAAAAACGTTTTTAACTTAATTTCACCTGGCATAGCATAGCTTAACCGACTTACAATAAATGCAAATGTTTTAAGAAAACTCAGTCAAATAATCCTACAGCTTAGTAGTGAGTGCATTGTAATGAATTAATTAGTTATCCTCAAAAGTCAGTTATGAAAAGAAGACCATACAAATAATAAACAGAATTAACATAATTCGCAAAGTTAAAAAGACGACAGACAACAGTGGTGGTGCAGAGGGAGGGATGGTAGAGATTGTAGGATGGAAAAGAGAGCACCTGGGGAGAGAAAACGAGTGTTGCGGTGGCATAAGACATAGTTGGGGGCTGACATTGTAGGGGTCTAAGAGAGAGAAAGAGGGGAGACAAAAAAGTTGTCAGATGACTGGAGTGGGATAGTGGTGAGAGTAGTAGACACACAGCGCACGTAGTAAAGATTAGATTGGATCAAGGGAGTTGTCTTTTTTGTTAGCAGCAGTTGAATAGAAAAGGGTGAGGTCAAAAGAGGAAAAGAGTGGAAAGGAAAAAATGGTAAGAAATTAATCAAAGGCAGATGTAGGAAAGTTGAAGTCGCCCAGTAATATGAGTGGTGAGCCATTGTCAGGGAATAAACAAATCAGCATGTCAAGCTCATTACCTCTAGTTTCTGGGAATAAACGAATCAGCATGTCAAGCTCATTGCCTCTAGTTTTTGGGAATAAACCAATCAGCATGTCAAGCCCATTGCCTCTAGTTTCTGGGAATAAACCAGTCAGCATGTCAAGCTTATTGCCTCTAGTTTCTGGGAATAAACCAATCATCATGTCAAGCTCATTGCCTGTAGTTTCTGGGAGCCAAATTAGAAAATAAGCTAGCTTGAGTTGTTTGACCGTGTCAAGGGAGAGTAGAATCCACAAATAGCACTAGGTTTTCCAGAAATTATGTCTGTGAACCCCTCAACATGGTCCAAATCCAACATCGATTTTAACCACAGGGAGGCAGCAATCACACGTTAATTCAAAAAGAGTTGTCTAAAGAAGCTCTCAGAAAGGAGCCTACAGCACCAAGCCATCTACTGCTGCCAAGCAGAAATGCCAAGCTGATAGTGGAAAGTCTCAAGAACCAAGTAATGCATATTCCAAACTTTATTAAAACATTAAAATGTTAAAGTCACATGGGAGATCTGTGTCAGGGTTTGTGGTTGAATAAAAAGGCAATCAAATCAAACAAACTTAGCCAAATTGAAAACATTCAAACAAATCTATTCCCTACATCCTTTCATACCAGAATTATAGACATCACTTGTCAGTTAGGACACAGTGGAATTTAAAATAGGTCTACATGTTCTGTAAAAAGCAACCAATATTTGGATGCAGTTTAACCATTACTACCCCATGTCTAATCTTATGTGAGCAGATTCTGGTCATATTACAAGATCATTTTATTCTCTGTAACCAACATTACCCTATGTATCACCTACTAGGCTCTCATCTCAATAAAACCCACCCGCCTCCCAGAACAAGGGGATCTGCTGAAATGTATTTATCAGTGAATATATTTAATTTTAATGTATTGAAAAAAGACGTCCATATACACTGTAGAGCATAATTTGGCCTAGTAACAGCGCGTCTAATTTCAGGTTAAATCTACAGGGATTTATAAATAAGGTCACCATTTCATAATCAGACAGCATCAACCATTAGCCTGAATACAATGCAAACTAGTAAATTTGGTAGAGAAATACACTGAACTAAACGTAGTCTGGTGGGGAAATGTGGGGGAAAACAACATTCTAAATGTAAACAGTTTAGCCTATGATGTCAATAGTGATGGTGCTGCTAGCGTAGAGTAGTTGGTCTTTACTAGAGTCTCCCTTCTAGCCTGGGAACCAGCAGCCTATGTAAGGCTGTGGGAGTGGCCGTTTTTGGAGGATATGTAGAGGGCATTTGTGTGGGGAAGTGTTGGTAGAGGGAAGTGGTTTGATGAGGTGGGATATCTGGCATTGGTAGTAGAGTGCAGGGTCTGGTCGTATTGTCAAAAGCAGGCCACAGCATACAATGATCACCGTGCAGGAAAGCTAACGGAACAGGATGTCAAGCAAATCAGACTGACAGAATTAAAAAACAAAACAATCCCCTTCACTGCCGTGGGGCATTAACATTTAGGGACATAGGAGATGATCGTGGGCCACGCGAAAGGGAGACACGAGCACGCCCCCCCCCATCCACATGGAGAATTCTGAAGGGGAGCAGGTGGAGGGCACTAGGTTCCTTGGTGTTCACATCACTAATGTACTAACATGGTCCACACACACCCAGACACCCTTAGGCAGCTGAAAACATTTGCCAGAGTCCCTCAGATCTGAGGATCAAAGGATCACCCGGGTCAAGCTCCCTGCAATCCAATGCCTCTACGCCAGGCGGTGTCAGAGGAAGGCCCTGTATATGGCCAATGACCACAGCCACCCAACTCATAGACTCATCACTGTATACCACCTGTAAGGCATGTGGTTCAGTAGCAGGACCTCACGGCTGACAGGACCCTGCACTATGGTGGATGGACTAGCAATCGCGTGTTCTGGTTCAGCTATATGAGTTACGTCTCGAGTCAGTCGATGTTGGTGACGTCGACTCCCAAATGCGAATGTTCACTGAGGGCAGTGCTGCACTGCAAACAACACTTAAGGCTTAAGGTTTGCTAATACTCTTTTGTGTTTAAGGTTTGGGTTAACTTTAGGGGTATGGCTAGAAAAAAATATTGCGGCGTCTCTAGTGAATCATACCCGGAAGCATTGGAGTGCGAGTCGGTTTGGTTTACACCAGGCCACCATCCCAGATCAGGACTCCTTGACTTCATTTAAAGCCAGGTGCGTGTACTACTGCCCCTAG
The DNA here is from genome assembly GCA_016801175.1 of Esox masquinongy. Lineage (NCBI taxonomy): Eukaryota > Metazoa > Chordata > Actinopteri > Esociformes > Esocidae > Esox > Esox masquinongy. Next base: position 7,838 of record JACXGI010002835.1, on the reverse strand, counting down.
CGATGGTACTTACCGTCCAAACATGCACATATGCACGTAAAACAGGGAACTGTACTATCATTGTACCATACACATATTCAGTATGAGTCTAACCTGGTATTACCCATCCGCTGCTACTACCTATACAGTAGCCTATGTAAAGAAACCCGAATGACCCGTAACCCTGTAAATTGGTGCAGCACTGGTACTATTCGTATCCTTTCAGTATTTTTAACCATTTTGCATCTTTTTATTTACTTCCATTTGAATTTTTGCAAAGAGCCCCTAAATAAGCATGTCACTGTTAGACAACCAAGAATGTGACCAATGCAAATTGAGTTAGTATTTATACTAGAGAGGAGAATGCACCCTACTGTCCCACCAACAACTCTTCCAGGAGCATCTGGTCTCCCATTAACGATGTGTCTGTTTAGCTTAAAAGGCAAGCCAGTAGTTGGATGCAGAGTGGTGTTCTGCTAACTAATGGGACTGCAAACCTGCAGTGTGATCAATCATTTGGATTTAAGAGTTGATATCAGCATATGTAGACTGGGTAGATATGTTGAAAGGCATAAAACGAAAGAATGAACAGTGTATAGGTTTGTGTAAACTTTCCATTGACTTACTCAGAGGACAGAAGAGTAATGATCTCAAGAGGGATCTCTCAACTCTCTCATTCTCTCTCTCCATACCCCGCCTTGGCGTGTTGCCGGGTAAAGGAATGAGAAGCGCTTTCATTTTAAATCACTAATGCGGCTCGAGTCCTATTTCCATCCAACCATTCTTTGCACCTGACGGAATACATAAACAAAAGACCAATAATAGTGTTTATTATTGTGATTTGGGTTCAACCTCTGGAATGGTGTCTATGGTTGAAGCGTCCATAGCTCAAAGAAAAAGGCAGTTCAGAGCGTGTGGCGCACAGGTGGGCGCGCTCACCTGCATGTCACAAAAACAGTAGAAATCCACCTGTCCGCGTGAGACCGGTGCACTCCGCATGAATAACCAAATGTTCATTCCTCATCTCAAACCTTGGCGGATCCATTTGACGCGTAACCATTGTTTCGCGATGTCTCTTTAGAATACGTAGAGAAGCTTCACATGCATGATAATCATATCGAGGGGAGGGGACGTGGGCGGAGTTCAGGCGCTTCTCATTTCCCGGCGATGGTTATCCGGGCAGCAGGGCTGGAGAGACCGCCGGGGAGCATAGTCGCCAGTCCAGCACTGAGACTCGCCTGGCCAAAAACTGCGCCGCACACTAGCCAGGATTGCCAAACATTCCTGAAAAATATACCAGCTATTTATGGCATGTGGCTTGTAACTTTACTCCTGCTGTACTCTTTCCAAGAAGGTAAGAAACACATTTTTTTTTAAATCTTTTTGAATTAAATCCAATATGTCTCACTTGTTTTAACCTGATCAAAAGTACTTTAACAATTATCAAAAAATGTCAAGAAAGCTAAATGTAGCATCAGAACACAACTGAATGATGTAGGCCTACCATTAGAAGACATGAAATCAGGAAATCAAAATTTAATTGTAAATTACTTTGTTTGTTTATAAAATGTGGTCTTTTAGGTGTGAAATATATTTTTGTTGTCCGTGTGGCCATGTGCACCGGTCCATGATGCCGCAGATGGTGCTGATATCGCGGGTTGTTTTTGCATTATACCAACGACAGTTATGAATATGTAAAATGGCTGGATAGGGAGAACGAAGTGGGAGAGAGAGAGGGGGACATGAAAACAGGTCTTCAAATACCTGCAATTTCGACTTTTTCGCGGTCAAAACTTGAATGGTCATGTGTTGCAAAGTATTTGGGAAAATCCATACTATTCATTTATTTCACTTATAATAGTTATGAAATATAATATACATATAAATGTATATATACACATTTGGGCTTATTGGTGTGTTTTGTGGGTATGTCTGTGAATGTGCTTTGGGCGCTTGGCTGTGGACACTGGAGGGGTGCTGTTGTGATTTTTGGGAGGTGATCTTAAGAGATTTTTTGGCTTGAGTCCCTGTCTGGCGATGACTAATTGCCATATTGAAAAATGAAGTAGCCTAATAAATGAAAGGCATCTTTATCATGATTTCACCCAAATTAATTAAAATTTAATTAAAATGCAATATATGTATAGATGTTTTTTTACATTACATTTGTTTGTGTGTGTAGATGAGTTTAATTTTCGTTGCATCATTACTTTGTAAAACGATTTCTGTTTTGTAGAGAAAAATCTTCATATTTCAAAGGCTTGTTCAATATGGCTGCAAATCCCCGACCCTATTACCAAGCTGATCTCCCTTGCTATTACAGTGTATTATAATAATCCTGAACAAATCTGCGTTGAAAATAACACAGAAACTAAACACCATCTCTGCATAGTCCTTTGTTCACCGTGTCTGTTTGAAGTTATGTATGCATGTTTATGAGTTATTCTGTCATAAATCGGCCTGCACTGTTTGTAGCCTATGTGCTTGTTTTTATGACTCGATATCTAACTAGGTCTATCTGAAATGAAACATTTTTTTTTAGATATCTACTCACATTAGCGCCTGGTGTTCTTTAAGCTGCTTCGTGTTAGTAATAATAATGACAGACTATAGGCCTGTATGTTAGAGAAATAAGTGAAATTTTGTATTTTCATACGTCTCCATATCATGTGGAACATTCAAACATTTCTATGACCCTCTAGTAGGCCAGGCATATAAAATACGATTAAAATTAAATTAGGTAAACTATATAGGTATATATGATCTCAGACTAGCATCCAAGTAGTATTTTAAAATCTATTTAATTCGATCTAATTTATTTGACCAAAGAAGACCCCAGATGCGTGGGTAGATGTGGACAAGCCCAGGCGTGTTTCCCCCTAATAGCCCACCTGAACCCCTCTGTGTGTGTTTGTGTGTGTGTGTATGTGTGACTCTGTGTGTGTGTGTGTGTGTGTGTGTGTGTGTGTGTGTGTGTGTGTGTGTGTGTGTGTGTGTGTGTGTGTGTGTGTGTGTGTAAAAGAGAGAGAGAAAAAGAGAGAGGAACTCTCCTCCCTCTCTGCCTTGATCTGGGACTGTTTTCTACATTTGTTACATTTCATTGTAACATTGTGGTTAACATTTCATTGCAACAATATATTAGAGGCAATTGGTAAATTATTCCTGGTAATATTTCATATTACAAATTTATTTTTGTTGAATACCTACTTGGACCAATTTATCTACGCAAATTCACCTAATTCAATGGCCAACCTAATTACTCCCAGCGAAACATGGGCTCGGGCTAATTGTTCAATTACGTAAATAGATATACATACAAAATAAAAGACACATGACTATGTTTAAGTGCAGTTTGCAGAACGCTTAATTATGATATATTTTCTGGATCTTTAGATGTTTCATCGTTAACTCATTTTTAGGCCTACAAACAATGAAGCTCAATTAAATATGATAGGCCAATTTACTGCGAGCTCTGTACGCAAGATGTAATTTTTGACCAAGTACAAATCAAGCATAGACACATGTAGTTAAATTAATGATTGCCTAGAATGATTGCTGATTAATTATGTAATAATTTTAGAAGGTTCTGTATTTGCTTTAGAGCATTTTGAAATTTGAGTGTATTTTTAAATAATTATGGAACTAAAAAGGGAAACAAAATTAAATAACGCTGTCCCCTAAATGCCATTTCATTTTTATTGAAATAATCAAAATAATATGTCGAAGTAAGCTCATAATGTCACCCCTCCCCCACAATTCCTCCTTAGTAGAATATAGTAATATGCAAAATTGGTGTCTATTTTAGCCGAAATGCCCAGCTGCCTTCTCCCCTCTTCTGCGCAATTAGTGCTGCGATCTGCCGCATCCGCCAATGTCATAGCAGCTAAGCAGGTCACAGGACAGAAGGGTGCCAATAGATAATTGCCCATAGTGCCTGCTCTTATTTTTCGAATCGAATATGTGCATAAATACATTTTTATTTGTGTTTTTCTTAATAACAATGCGCTGACTACTCCCACTATATTTTTGTTTTGAGGGTCAGATTGCATTCGTAGGTGTATAAATACAAACACAGATTGTCGTGCTTCGATTATCTGTTAGTGTGATTTAGATTAATTCTGAGAAGTGTATTTATCTCTTTGGGTAAGGGTACCGTGTTGCGGTTGACCTAGGTTCAATAAAGAGTCAAATAGTATTAATCTAATCACAAGGAGGTGTTTACTGTCTTTCTTATTATTTTCGTTTTGATGCAAAAAATAACCCATCAAAGGTCGCTGCGTGTAAATAATCCCGCTAACTCTGTTGAAATTGAGTGCACCGAAACAAAATCGATGAACTTGACTGAAGTTGCCCTTGTTTCTATGAGGAACTCAAAATATGCGTCTTACCCGGTGTAGATTGTGATGAGGTCTACCTGTGTAGGCCTAATAATCTTACTGCTGATTTTGTCAAGTGGCGCGTTGCAGTGGTGATCCAGGCTGGCAGGATGAGCGCACGGAGCCAAAGCCTATAACTTTCAGGGATAGGATTTTACTCCTCTATAATTTATATTCCCAGACCATAACTCTAAACTTGCCCTTACCGTAACTGTTTTAACATCGAAATTATAATGGGTGACGTTAGAGTCGGACGTCCCAAGTATTCTACATAGCATTTAACCACTTGGTTGCCAAATCGTCTCAGTCTTTCTGCATCTTTTCGCTTTTCTCTCAGTCCATCCTTTCAACGCAGCATACCAAAATGTAACAAAAAATATTAGACAGTCAAGAAGTAAAAAGATAGCTTGACTATGTTTTAACTAGGATATTACATATGTAAACAACGTGTGATTTGATGAAGAGATTTAGTTTAGGCCCATTTTCGAGCCTTTTATCACCTTGGTTCATACTGTATTTGGGGGAATTTGATGCTAAAAGTCGGCTAGCAGGTGGTTGTTTTTGTCGAAGGTATGCTCTCTTTCTCCCTTGCTCTCTCTTACTCGCTCACACACACTCCTCCCTCTCTCCCTCATCACTAGGCAGAATTAAAGGCTGGGGGAGGGGCAGTTTTATGCAGACTGTGCTGGGACTTGTGATCCACAGATTTGATATTCACATTAAGAGAGAAACTGGCTGCTTTGATGTGAGGGGGAGCAGGTCCCCAGGGACTGCTGAAGTAGCACACTTTTTCACTGACGCAGCAAGCGTGGGGGGGGGCAGAGGGCCAAAACCCCTTCCTAGATGAGATGTAACCCTCAACAACCCCCCAACCTGGCCCTTACCCCCCCCCATTCTACATCAACTACCTACTTATAGTAGACTGATAAGGATTATTCATAAATTTACACCTACCCCAATCTCCCTATATATCTATTAACCCATGTCCCTCTCTATCTCTCCATTTCTTTTCATCCATCTCCATCTCCCCATCTCTCTCCACCTCTCTTCATCTCTTTCAATCTTCCTCAATCTATTTCCATCTCCCCCATCTCTCTCTATCTCACTGTTCCTCCATCTCTCCCCACCTCTCTCAATCCTCCTCAATCTATTTCCATCTCCCTCCACCTCTCTCAATCTCTCTCAGTATCCATCAGTCTGTTTCTGTCACTCTCCATCTCCCTTCTCCCTCCACCTTTTTCGATTTCCCTCTATCTCAGTCTTTATCCATCTTCCTCATCTCTTTACATCTCTTATTAACCTCCTCCGTCAATATCTTTCCACCTCTCCACCTCTCTCCATCTCTCCCAATCTCCCTGAATCTCTCTTAATTACCCTTCATCTCTTTTGATCCCTCTCCATCTCCCACGCCATCTCTCTCAATCTCCCTCTATCTCTCCTCTAATTTCTATATAGTCCCCTTCCCCTGCTTTTCACATGCACACACGCACACACACACACACACACACACACGAACAGACAGGAGTTGGCTAGTGATGGGAAGGTGAGAGATGGATAGATAGAGAGGAGAGGCATGAGAGGAGCACAGGGAGATGGAGGGAAGGAGAGGAGGGGAGGAAAGGAGGGGAAGAATTGTGCAACACACTGGAAACAAGAGTTTCAGTCTGGCTGAAAATGACCCTACATCTGTCTCCATGGGAAGAGGCGCTCCATGATGTGTGACAGAGAGAGGATGGGGGTTGAGAGGGAGACAGATCACTGATGTGTATGCACATGTGCAGAGTGTTCAGGAGAATGAGGAAGGGAGAGAAAAAGGGAAAGATGGAGAAAATGGAGAAAGGGAAGGTGCTATAAATGTGGTTTTGTTCAGGGAGTGGAGGGGGGCATTTGGTTTGGTTCAGGGAGTGGAGGGGGGCATTTGGTTTGGTTCAGGGAGTGGAGGGGGGTGACATTTGTTTACCAGCTCATCAGTGTGTGGATCGTGTTTAACACAAGATACGATTGTGTATGTGTGTGTGTGTGTGTGTGTGTGTGTGTGTGTGTGTGTCTGTGTCTGTGTCTGTGTCTGCGTGCACGCGTGTGCAGACCGGAGAGGCGGAGACCAGCTGCATTATGCATAATGAAGTCTTGCATAGGCAATGGCTTCTGCCTCTCCAACATACATATTCATGGCTGGTTCACAAGCAGGCTGCATAAAATAGTGGCTCACTCAAAACTCCTGCAGCCAGCCAGAGCTCAACTGGCTCCTATGTAAGGCAATGAAATGTGAAATACCTCACAGAGAATGTGGGTACAAATTGCATATATGTTTGGATTTTCTATTGTTTTACCTCAGGATGTCTTACTGACGTATTTTCTTTATTGTTTTATCCTAATTATGTCCTACCTACCTATGTTCTCTATTGTCTTACCTAATTATGTCATACCTATCTGTCCTTTCTTTTGTTTTACCTCATTTGTTTGTAGTCTGACCTCTCAAGTCTACTGGTTTTCCTGGTGAAAGGTCAACGCTGAACTCAGATTTTTTAGTTAGATGCTTTAGACTGAAGTGAACTGAAAATGTGTTGGTTGACAATATGACATGGTACAGGAAGGAATGTCAGCCAATGCACACTGAAATCGGTTGCTTTGATTTATTCCATCTGTGTCTTAATAGGCATAGCTTTAAGTGGTTGAGCATGGCGCTTGTATGCTAGGGCTGTGGGATTAAAATGGGGGAGCAGTGTGAAAATGTATACACTCACTTATGTAACTCGGTCTGAATAAGAGTGCCTGTTAAATGACTTAACATGTTAAAAGCAGTCACTGATTGGCTGTCTGTAGTCTCTCTTCCCAGTGACTTGTGTGACATGGAAATCACATGACCGCAGTTCACCCCTAAAAAGCCCACTATTGGACTGTATTCAATGTGTGTTGTATCATATGTCATTGACACCATGGAAACCCTGTGTCAGCGAGAGTCCTTAATGCTGCTTGGAACCTGTGTGTGAGAGTGTGTGTGAAAGAGAGAGAGTGTGTGTGTCTGTTTTTGACAGCCTTTGAGTGTCTCACTGATCCCCCTGTCTCCTCTCCTCACTCCACCCCACCTCCACACCCCAACCTGTCTGCCCTACGCCACCTTGTCTCCCCACCTCCTCACTCCACCCTGTCTCCCCACCTCCTCACTCCACCTTGTCTCCCCATGTCCTCACTCCACCCTGTCTCCCCACCTCCTCACTCCACCCTGTCTCCCCATGTCCTCACTCCACCATGTCTCCTCAACTCCTCACTCCATCCTGTCTCTCCACCACTTTACTCCATCCTGTCTCTCCACCTATTCACTCCTCCCTGCCTCCCCACCTCCTCACTCCACCCTGTCTCCACACCTCCTCACTTCAACCTGTCTCCCGACCTCCTCACTCCACTGTCTCCACACCTCTTCATTCCACTGTGTCTCCACAACTCCTCACTCCAACCCGTCCCCACGTCCTCACTCCAACCCGT
>JACXGI010002834.1:31893-69065 GCA_016801175.1 Esox masquinongy | reverse complement strand
GCAAAAACAACACTGCACATCACCCAAAGAACACCATACCCACAGTGAAGCATGGTGGTGGCAGCATCATGCTTTGGGGCTGTTTTTCTTCAGCTGGAACCGGGGCCTTAGTCAGGGTGGAGGGAATTATGAACAGTTCCAAATACCAGGCAATTTTGGCACAAAACCTTCAGGCGTCCGTTAGAAAGCTGAAGATGAAAAGGAAGTTCACCTTTCAGCACGACAACGACCCAAAGCACACATCCAAATCCACAAAAGCATGGCTTCACCAGAAGAAGATTAACGTTTTGGAATGGCCCAGCCAGAGCCCAGACCTGAATCCAATTGAACATCTGTGGGGTTATCTGAAGAGGGCTGTGCACAGGAGATATCCTCGCAATCTGACAGATTTAGAACGCTTTTGCAAAGAACAGTGGGCAAATATTGCCACGTCAAGATGTGCCATGCTAATAGACTCCTACCCAAAAACACTTGAGTGCTGTAATAAAATCAAAAGGTGCTTCAACGAAGTATTAGTTTAAGGGTGTGCACACTTATGCAACCAGATTATTGTAGGTTTTTTATTTTTTATTTTTCCCCCTCAAAGATTTCAGTTTGTTTTTCAATTGCATTGTTCATGTTATAGGTCACATTAAAGATGGAAAAAGTTCTGACATGATTTATCTTTGTCTCGTTCTTTTACATCACAAGAACCTGGCATTGTGTAGACTTTTTATATCCACTGTATATGCATTTTATGAAGGCGTGGGCACACCTGTCACTTTTACAATTTAGTTTCAGAATGAGTACTTTTCCAGGAATCACACAGTTTTCACTTTAACAAGAAACTCCATCATCTAATATTACCCAGGAGGCCCCTGGGGGAGGGTCCGCACTCAGTGTCTTCCACCGAGGAAAAGAGGGAGCAACAAATCAGTCTAGGGTAATAAAAATCACTTCAGTCAAGATCTTATCTGCCGCTCACACACTAGCCATGAAGCCATCTTAATGTCTCTCTTGTTTAATTGCGGGGACACACCTACACACCCACACACAGGCGCACACACACACACACACACACCAGAACTACACTTAGATACCATGACACTATATCCCCCGTAATGCCCACACCTCGGGTGCTTTGATGAGTCAACCGTGCAGGGCGGACAATGCCGGGTGATGTTGTAAAATCCCTCACACATTGTATAAGTTGTGCTGGTGGTCTAAACGGGCAAAGCAGAGTTTTACAAGCGCACCGACTTGTGCTAAGAAAATCCCCAGTCTTTATGCATTTGTTTATATATTTATTTGTCCATTTTAGTCTTTCAGCAGACGCACTTGTCCTTAGCAGTAGCCTCCTTACAGATGTGAGCGCATACATGTCCGACCTGGTCCCCTGTGGTAACTGTACCCACATCATACATGTCCAACCTGGTCCCCTGGGGTAACTGTACCCACATCATACATGTCCAACCTGGTCCCCTGTGGTAACTGTACCCACATCATACATGTCCAACCTGGTCCGCTGTGGAAACTGTACCCACATCATACATGTCCAACCTGGTCCCCTGTGGTAACTGTACCCACATCATACATGTCCAACCTGGTCCCCTGTGGTAACTGTACCCACATCATACATGTCCAACCTGGTCCCCTGTGGTAACTGTACCCACATCATACATGTCCAACCTGGTCCCCTGTGGTAATTGAACCCACATCTTCTGGTGTTGTGAGTACTATGGTTTACCAATTGATGTACACGTGAGCTACAAATGACAGACCCGGACCGGGCAAATACATGTAAAACACAACAAAATACAACTGAAGGGTAGTGTCTGTAGACCGTGTTTCTGTGTGCTAAAGTACATGAGAGGATTTTAGACTGGGATAGTGTGCTTGTGTGTGTGCTTATGGGAGTCTTTTCACAGTCCTCACTGGGATATGAGATGTTCGACGCTAGACTGTGAAGTCTTTATATTATGTGTCTTCTCATGGCACAGTAAAACTTACTGCCAAACCCACTCGGCAGAACTAAAAAAGTAATTACCATCTTTGCAACACGTTATTACATTTCAACAAGGTTTTGCCCTCTCGGACAGAGAATGCAGACTGAAAGAGTTGAAAGTGAGTGTGAAGGACATGCAATAACCTGTTGGGTAAACCTACAACGAGATCAATGAAATAGGAGTGGTCAATGATAAACGTCTTAAACAAACAGTGACACTTAACTCAAGCATGGCACCATGAATCAGACATGTGTGGGCGGAAGAATGTTTGAATCATAAGGGGGGGGGGGGGGGCTGTGCGGTACCTGCATACATCTGCACTGAATCATTTTGATCTCAGTGTTTGAGAATGTTTTTTTCAACTGCCTGACTCAATCACATGGTCATGTGTTTTATAGCCCCTTCCATGTCCTGCATATTAAAGTGGCCTTACAGACAACACTGAAGTTTCGCCAGCCTTGTTTGAGGGCTTTTGATTTGAGTTGACCCGTATCCCAGAAAATCAAGAATCATAGTATGACGTGATAGACATTTAAATGTAACGGCGTTTATAGTACGTCTGTCAGTCAGAACTCACCGTCACATTTTAGCAGAGCTCACATTTTCTGCCCCACAGGAGGTGCCGACCTCTGACCTTAGTGAAGATACTGATGTTCTCTATGTACAAATCATTTTTAACCTTGACCCATTGTCAGTAAAATGTCCTTTAATGGCTGGTTTTACCACAGCACTAGAGAGCGGCTAAGGAAAGGGTTTACAAAGTATTTCATGCCGGCGGAAGTACTTGAATATGCAAATAGGCAATAACAGTATTGTATCACAATAACAATTAAAGTTAATCATGAAGCTCATGAAATGAGACACCTTTTATCCTGTGGAATTGTACTTTGACCTCCCATAAAAAGAACATGTGAAACAGAAACTAACGTAACAAACCAATATTCTGTTCTGTCCCGTCAAAAATTAGGTAATACATATCATATAGACATAGAACAGAAGATCAAAGAACAGCTATTGCTTTTTGTCTGTCCAGTATGAATGTTTATGTTTGCCTTATCACCAGCTGTTTCTCAAGTGTCTGTGAACTGAAAACTTTAAAACTCAAACATGATTCATATTGCAAAATGATGGCATTATAGCTTTACTATGTGTGCGTGTGTGTGTGTGCGTGTGAATGTTGCAATTTGCAAGGAAATTCTCACCTTTACCGTGAGGTTACAGGAAAGGTTCTACCAATAACAGTAAACTGAAAACTCTGTACAGTATAAACAGGGTCCCATAGTCAAACGTACGACTTCAGTCCTTTGCTATTTTATGAACGGCTGCTGTTCAGAAAAGGTCCGGGAAATTAGCAGAGAAGATAATCTCTTCGATCTGTTAGCCACTGAGGTGAGACAGGTCGTCTCACCAGCAGAGCACATCCAGAAGCGTTCTTTTGTTAAGGGGAAGTTGGTTCGATTTGAATGAGGACGTGTTGTCCAGTTTCCAGAATACGCCGGATGTTGTTGCTGCAGAGGTGACAACAGGGAGGAGCGCCAGGTTGACCAGGCCACAGCTGACCAGCTGCTTCAGCCTCGCCCCTCACGTTAGGCCTGACCAGCCTCGGTAATTGGGTGCAAACCATCAGCACTCATACGAAGGAGTCTGGGCCATGGTCACGGGTTGAAAGTGCCTACATTACGACAAGGACAAGGCAGGTAGCAAGGTCCTACTCCGTGTCAGCCACGATGAGCAGCCTCGGCCTTGTGGAGGAGGTGTTATCTGTGTGTTTTTGACTATGTAACAGTGACAGAAATGTCCCCAAACTGTGGTTAAATAAGAAAACTACCATTAACTGTCCCCATTTTGAAAAAGGCCTCTGCGGTGAGCAGCTTTTTCAAAGGCAGCAAATATGTAGGGCACCACTATGTGTCCCCAATGTGGTTCTTACGTTGTGAGGGTATAAAGTTTTGAGATGGCGGAGGCCTCGGTCCTGGCCTTCCTGGCCATAGTAGGCTGGAGTTCAGAACCAATACCGTACGTGTTCGATGAGTGGAAAAAAACAGGTTTAGGTTGTTCTGGTAAAAAATTAAAGGAGCCATGCTTTATTGCGATCAATCCAGCAAACCATGTCACCAGAAGCCATGTGGTTATACATTTTGCCACAAAAACTAATGTTTTTGTGGCAAAATTTGTTTTGAAATGTTATAGGCCACTATCATTTTACCGCCAATGATTTCAGATGGTAAAACCAAGCAGTCGATTTTGGCTACACATTAAATTGATTGTAATTTAAACCCCTGCTTTGAAAGCCTTCACGATGCAATGGTTGGACTGGACGAAGGACAATCATGAGGGGGACGCATGCAGAGGCCCCCAAATTGCAGGAATCATGCTGTCACAGAGCATCACCCTCGCTATGTCAGCATCAAGTCTTGTCTCGTTCCAAATTTGCCTTTGATCTGTTTCCGATCAGGGGAATTAGCAAAATCAGTGTGTGATTCATCCATTCATCCCAAAAAATCAGTGCAGCAAAGACCAGCGCATCAAAGTAATTGTTCCCCATATCCCTAATATCCCCAGTGATCCCACTGTCGTTCATTTAGTCACGGATGTTGGGAGAAATTAGGCTTGAGAGTATGTCGGCACGACAGGAGGTAAGGTAATGGTTTTATCCATAACGCAGTAAACCCATCAGAATGCTCTCATTCTGCGTTCATCGCGGCGTCTGTTTAAGGGCCCAGGGTTAATTTCCATTGCAGAGGGCACACTATTCCACTGCTTTGTCCTGTGCTCTAACCTGCATGGATACTGGTCTGGAGACTCAGATTTTCTTTAAAGTCCTTAAGACTTTGTTTGACCAAGAACCCCCACTGATTATACTGAGAATATCCAAGGGCATCCAAAAAGCCCTGAAGAGATAACCAAACCGTAACAACAACATATTTCTTACAGTCGTGTTTTGGCCAAACAATCCTCCCATCCATCAGTTATGGCTCGGCAAATACCCCACATTTACAGAGAATTCAAATTACTTAAGTGACAATTTATTCACGTCATAAGATCTGTCAGCCTCCCATATTTAAAACATTTGGCACTGTAAGCTGTCACAATCTTAGAGTCTGTACGTGTCAAACACCTCAAAGGGCTGAGGTTTTGCAGATTTCTGCTCTTATACCTCATACTTGAGTAATGAATTAGGTCACTAATAAGTTAATAATGCATATTGTCGCATATGTCTCAGTTGGACACCATTTGTAAGGGAAAAATAAAAAGTAGCATAATCTAGGACCTCCGTGGAATTGGTTTGACACCCCTGTATTATAGACAATGCCTTCAATGAACCTTTGTTCTTGTATGGGGCTTTTGTGCTTGCAGTAGAGGGGTGGGGAGTTGGGAGGAAAGGGGAGGGAATAGGGGACATCGGGGGAGACATGATGGGGTGATGAAGGCTTGGAGGGATGCTTCCCTGGAGGGTGGGAGGGTCAATGGGGTGGGGGTAGGGGGATCTCTGGCTGGCAGTGGGAGGGATTTAAAGTGTCTTCTCTTTTTGCCTGTTCTTCCTTTTTCCATTGATGTATGTTAATTTCTATTTGGCTTTCATTTTCTGCTTAAAAAAACGTATAACCATATGCTTTTTGTAAACTCTTCTGTGTTGTTTTATTTTTCCAGTGTTAAGTAAAAACTAAATTTAAACAAACTTATAAACATGTCATTCCATTGATTGATTTGGGTTTGTTTAAACTAATAGCACCAAACAATGCAGAATTAGACTTTTTAAATGTGCCATTGCGTCCTAGACAAAGTAAGCACACAGTCACTAAAGCAAGACATACCTATAATGATTCAGAATATCAGTACATAATACGTTAAGAAAAAAAGTTTAAAAAAGTGCAATACTACAAAGCGAATATCAAAAAGGTCTTCCACAAATATGACAATGACTAGTTGGCCCAAAGGTCATATTAGGGTCCCAGTAAACCTGTCTGGCTGAAGTTCACTGAAATGATCTGAGTCAGTGTTGACACACTGCAGTGTTTACAGGGAATTCAGTGTATGTGAACGGTGGGAATAGTGACCTTAAATTGCAATTTAACATCTTGTAATGATAAACAGCGGCGCCGGCTGGGTTCTATTTCATAGTACGCACAATAACCGGCTGCCCACTTGTGTGCCACCTTTAACGTCTAGGTTCCCACGCGCGCACATACACAATCTGCTCACCGAGCGAGTGAGCGAGCAAGAGAGAGACAGATTCACGTTATTGTATTTTTTTTATAGCCCACAGAAACGTGCAATAAAATTCGTCAGTAAGCGCAAAAGCAACGGATTCCCTCATTTAGCAGCGTCATCATAAGAATAGTTGGGCCTAAAGCTAGTAACAACAATATGCAACAGCAAGGCAAACCCAGCTGCTACAATACACAATCTGAAATGCCAGATAGGAAGATAAAATGAATGGCTTTCCTACCTATTTGAAGTTTGTTCCGCGTCTCCCCGTTGCATTAAAATCTTGCAGGACAAGATAGTTCGCTTTCTATTTTCAAAAGCCTGAAAATGCTAAAGTGTTTTCGTTTGCTCATTTCTATTTATTTGCACACAAAATACTGGTAAGCTAAATCCAACATTGCCAACGTCAGTAACGATTAAGCGACAAAAATGTTCATCAGGCAATGACCTATAGCCACTAGCCAGTGACTTCAACACCAATCTTCGGCCTTCAAATGTCAAACGGCTTGAGTGTTCGTTTGCTTAGGGCAACGTTATTGAGTGGACACAGCCAAAAATGCATCTCAAGCACATTATTCAATAATTTTTTTTTTTTGCTGTTGTCACAATTTAGATATATATATACAAAGATATATATGTAAAAAAAAAGAAACAATGACCTAAATAATGCGGTGCGTACAGCATTACAGCTGCCGGCGCCACTGATGATAAACTGTAAAATTTGACACCCAGGAAAGATTTGTATTTCAGTCTCTTGATATTCATTGCTGTAAACGCCAACATTTGGCCTAAATCTACCCTCAGGAGGCCAGAAGGTTACATCTGGGGTTTAAGTTAACAAAGCAGACCTAAATCTTTAGATTCAATTTCATAGAAAGTGGTGTAAATTTACCAGGCACTTTAAGATTAAAAATTAGAATGTGGGTAAAAATACCTAGTATGAAGTGATAAGGCTCCCACATACAACCAATGTTTATCAACGATTATAGACACCATACATTGACACCAATTGTCCCAGGATAGACATTTTGTATGTCTTTTTCACTTCCGGAAATTGTTTAGTTGCAATCTAGCTAGCCATAATAGGTTGACCGCTGATTCCATCTTTTTCAGATTCAGCACATGCCCCTCGGAAGGTCTGTGCACAGTACTGGTGTAATTAAGGATGCAGTCTGGGACTTCAGAGGGTAACAAAATGTCTTATACCTCTTTTGAGCTTGATGTATATGTCGTTTATACGTGCAAATAAGGAATATATAAGTAGATTCACCATCAGTACCTCAGTAAGCCATGAAATTCCAATTTTGATATGAAGTGGTCTTGGGACAGAAATCAGCACATACATGACATAGTACATACTTTTCTGGTATCCATTTTGGGTTAACATCGCCAGCTCTAAAACCAGCGTCAAAAAATCACAGAATGCATCTTTAATTGATGTCAGCCACTGCGAAGTTATTCTGAAGTTTCAACAAAGTTCTTTAGAACTCGTCACCAAATGTAGGTATTTCATTGCAATTGGTCAGTTCGTTGTGCAGGAAACCACATGGAAAACTAAAACTGAAATATCTCCCCAATCTAAAACTAAATCATCTCCCCATACTAAAACACAAACATCTCCCCACACTAAAATTTACATCTCCCGAAAGTAAAACTTAAACATCTCCGGTTATTTTTTGTGCCCACCGATACACACCACGTCACAGGATTCCATAAGAGTATCTGGAAGCTTGCATGAGTGTGTGAGCCGAGTAGGGCGCTGTTGTTGCATTTGGGAGCATATGGTGTGAGTGTGTGGGTGGTTGTGGTAAGAGTTGTTGTATGAACGTGTGTATTATGTGGCCTGGGTTAAGTGCGTGTTTGTGTGTGTGTGTGTGTGTGTGTGTGTGTGTGGTTGTGGTGAGAGTTGTTGTATAGACTTGTTTATTATGTGGCCTGGAAAAAGGGAGGAGGCCCCATCCTATCATGTATTCAAGAGATGTGTATTAAAGACAACCATGGCAGACGATCCTTCCAAGTCAAGTGAAGTGTTTCTGGTTTTGTCCTTTAGGTTCAGGGAAGAGACTGTCCTGCATAGCACCATTTAAGCATTCGAAGGCCTGTAAACGGTTATAATTCCAACTGTAATATTGTCCTGTCCTACTCCCACTGAATGTCAATGCATTTAGTTTGCATTTTCATCATAGAATGAAGAGCTGAGAAAAGAAACCCCAAAAGAATACTCACCCAACTGGAACCATACTTGAAACACTCTTTCTCTCTCCCCCTCTGCTGTGGGTCACTAGTCAGTGCCCATACAGAGCTATGGTTCAATGAAGTGTCCTATATTGCGGAAAGTGTTCTATTTAGGACATTGGTTGTCATGGCTCTATTATCTGCACTTCAGTTACATAGCGTTGAGAGCCATGATTACATTCATCCATTTTACCTCAGTGCCCAGCCAATGTTTCAAATGAAGCTAACTTACACTCTCCAAGGGCCATCAACGCCCTGCTCAATGGAGCAATTCAGGCAAATGATTACTCAATGAAAAGGTAATGGAGGATTGTTATTAGTTAATGGTTAAAGAGAATGGTTTGTTCATTTATTCATTTATTTGGAATCCAACTAGCTGATGACACATCCTTCAACACTTAAAAAAAATACAGGCAAATAAAAATGTACTATTACAACATTATGTGCAGAAATTAATGGCATACGTAAAACTATAACCAAAGTAAAAATTAAAGAAGACAAATAAATATCGCAGCATGCGTCATTGAGACATATCCTCTTCTTTAAATTAGCCCGGCCAGTTCAGCCAGGAAACCCAATTGGTCAGCTATGCATCAGCTGATGCAGGATCGCTCTTGTCACACGTCGGATTGTAAACCTGTCTCTATAAACATCAGGGTACTCATTCAGTCCGTTTTTGAGCTTGTACTAGCATGCGGGTGCACGCACATCCACCACCCCTTTCCTTCACCTGTTCTATTCTTTGTTCCTTGTGGGGGGGATCGGTTCTGCGTACCTTCCTCACTGCCATGGGAATTGCATAAATAATATCAAAGGTATGTTATTGTGGTAGTGTCGTATATACAATCATGTGATGGCAATGAGTTACCCTAAAGGAGCAGAACCTAATGCCAAGACTTGCATGTACACGGCTTTACATATGTTCTCTAATAAATGGTTAAACTCATACGTGGTGTTTTCTGTCTGAACTCCATTAAAATATAATCCTGATCGCCGCCCCACCACTTTCAACGCAGCCGAGTATCGAGGGCATTCAATTTATCTACTATAATAAATGTAAAAAAAAAAACGTTTCGCAACGAAAAAAAGAAACGTGAATTTCTTGCAATGGAACAAGTTGATTAAACACTTCTCCAAATTTCAGCCCGTTTACTCTGTTGAATGTAACGCACTGCCTCAAACGCTGACTGCAACAGGTGAATGCACCTGTCAGTCACAGTGATCTCCTAGCAACAGCCAACTCGGCCCCGGAGGCAGAGCGTCGACCATGCCTCTCAACAAATCATTGCTTAGTAACGCAGGTAATCGTTAGAATCGAGTCATTGCACATGGTTACTAGCTACTTTTTTTGCTCACGCTCCCCTATCGCCTGCCTTCTTTTCAGGTGAAATCGCGAAGTCTGATTAAATTTTATTAGTAAAAAAACAAGGTATGTCAAACTCCCTTTACTTGTCCCCATCACAATAGAATTATCATATGCATAACTGACAAAATTGCTATTGTTACATATAGTAGCCTTACATTACATTATGAACTAGCTAGCTAAGTAGTATTATTTTAAGTTCACTGATTACTGTACATGTTTGCCACGGGAAAAAGACGAGTACAGATAAACGACCTGCTGCTCCTACCCAAGGCAAAGGCAAGGGACACTAATTAAGTCAGTTTGTTAAATTGAGACTGGTGACGTGGGGTTGTTACGTTGACATTTGTAAAACCTTTCAAAACCAAACTAGCTAAAGATTCCAGTCGTCTGCTCGGAAAATATAAATAATTTTGTCCAACCATAACAGATGGATGACGACTAATGCACTAGGAGAAGTAGCTAATGAATTCTAGCGCCAACAAAACTGTCGCAGAAAGCCACCTAGCGATAAAGTAGGAACGAGTTAGTAAGGAGTGCAATATATAGTGACGTGATTCAATATAATCTGATGTATGGAATGGGAATATCACTTTATAAACACCTTTTTGAAGTCAGCTGTTGATCAATCTAATAATTGGATATACAACATTTTGTATTTATCTATAATTTTTACATGCCTTGTCCATCTGGATAAGTCTCTACTGAGTTACTCAAATGTATGTGAATGATTACAATTATCTTTCGTCAACTGAGCATATAAGTAGGACACAAGTTTACCTAACAAGTTAATGAAAAATTGTCTGGTCCCCGAGAAATGCCCCGATGTCCTAAATTTTGCCCCACCACTTTTAGACATGTGGTGCTACCTCTGTGGTGTATACCTGTATATCAGTGGCCATGAGCCAATCCTACATAAAACAAAACAAAAATTGGAAAGGAAGAGACTAATTTTATTATTTACCTTATCCGACAACGCTGCCCTGGTGAAGGAGACCGTTCTGAAGACCAGAAGACCACACCTTCCCAGCCGGGGCTGATGCCCATTGGGGAGAAAACGCTGGCCATCAACACATCAGTGGTGGGTGGCATCAGCAGGAGATTCAACCATCAGAGAGATGAGTTGCCCAGGGCAGCCACTACGAGACAATTACCACCGGCGACGAATACCAATTACCCCTGACGAGGAATGTCCTTCTTGACAGCCACACTGCTGAGTAAAGCTCAAGACGACCAGTCTATATCCTTCTTCTGGGAGCCTGCGTTTGTGAAGGATATAGGCCCTACTCATTGTGTCTGCAGCCTGCTGAAGTTGTTGCAAATATCCATGTTAACATATATTCATTCAAAAATGGCCTACAGTACTTGCAAGGCTGGCAAGAGAGCAGTGGCGTAACTATCGGGTGTTGCACTCGGGCCCGCATTGTGTGTTTCTATTCTCTTATCACGATCAGACAGCAGCGTAATCTACGGCAGGATCGGATTCACATGCGTATATCGCACCATACGTTTTGTTCCGGGGGGTCGTATAAGGACATCTTGCACCCGGCCTGGCCTGGCCTCACCACGCTACGCCACTGAGAGCCACCATAAACTGAATAGCAGTTATTTTCAAACATAGGCCTAAATATGCAATGGGACACAGATATTTCTATGCATGAATTTTAATGCGCAATATCTAATTTGAAAATATGGATGGAAATGACAAAATTCGACTCGTGTGTTTTTTTCTTTTGTCGATCAGAGTTGGTGCGACAAATAGCGACTGAAACGCGTTCTGTCAAGTGTATCAAACAAGACTCATAACTAGATAAATCTAAGTCCACACGTTACCATTAGATCCTTTACATTACCCAAATTAAAAATGTATCTTCGTGATAATGCGCATTAACAAAAACCAGCATAACCTTAAGTGGTCACGGTGTGTTCTGAGAGTCTTGTCTACCAATGAAGGCTCTGGAAAATGGCACGGTAACTAAAGGTACATTGTAAGGATCATTCATAAGATGATCTTAAAGACACAAAGCCTCTGGGAAATGAGGCTTTGGTCACTGCAAAAATTATGACCTGGAACTAACTGTCGTACAAGAGGCCATACTGTTTCACTTGAAATGAGAGGTGAACTGCCCAGCCTCCCACACGCTCCAGCGGTCTCCTTAACCGGACAGCACCTCTTCCTCCCTCCTTCCTGCTGAGCCGATTGGAGTTCAGCATCAATATAGCCTTTGTTGGGCCCCGGCGAGAAGACGGGAGAAATCCCTTATTGTCAGAGAACGACGCCAAGCCGGCCAGCGCTTGTTTACCCACGTGTCAGTGGGGCAGGCGTCAGAGTCGGGGATTGCAGCCGCAAGACGGCCCTGGTGGGACGAGGGAGAGGCGAGAGGGTAGAGGGAGAAAGTGTGAGGGGGCTGGGGAGCCCAGAAGAGCACAAGCAGCAGCCTTGTGCTACACGACCCAGGACTGTCCAGTGGCACAATCCAGCAACTGTATGTGGAGAGTCAGCTGGGCTTAGCAGAGGAGAGGAGAGAGAGCTGGAGAGGAGAGGGAGATTTAGAAGGGGAAACCCTCACTGATTTACAGGTAAAACGTAATCCCATGCAGACAAGGGAGAGCAGACAGGGTGTGTGTTAGGGGGGTTGTGGCTGGGTCATCTAGTTTGGGAGGTCATCTAGAGCTTCTTGCACTCCGAAACCCTACTTGTGGAAAGGGATTTCAGTCCAGAATGAAACATTTAAAGCATCCTTTGCTTTGTGGAGCTTGCGTACAGTCATTTTGAAATGATTTTGCAACATAAAACTTCAGGGGGGGAAATGTGCTTTAGTCCAGTGGTTCTCAAAAGTTTCTCAACTAAATCATTTTTTATGCTATATTAACAGAAAATGTAGCAATTCTGTTGTGCAATTGAAGAACATTACTACACTTTTCAGTGTTTACTGTTGTTTTTAGATCATTTAATTTAAATTGTGTGATCATTATAATTTCTCCACACTGTCAACCTGGAACAAAAAGAAAAAGCTTCCCACGACCCAAATTTGTCAAGACATATCCCATTTTTTTTGTTACTCTTTTTAAATCTAATGCACACTGCTTTTCCATTTCCTATATCATACTTTTTGCCTGTTTCACTTATGAATCCCAAGGGAGTGTGGTATCACTTAAAACGTACAGGATCAAGTAGGAATAACATCCTTGCTGAAGAACAAATCAAGAGCTTTCTCAACTTGCTGGCTTGGGGTTAAATCAAGTAATTTCTCAGCAGCTACCTTCTGCTACAGGCTGCCCATTATTGAGATATACGGCGTATGTGT
Source organism: Esox masquinongy (assembly GCA_016801175.1). Lineage (NCBI taxonomy): Eukaryota > Metazoa > Chordata > Actinopteri > Esociformes > Esocidae > Esox > Esox masquinongy. The sequence continues at coordinate 55,965 of JACXGI010002834.1, read as the reverse complement.
ATCTGTACTCTTCACTTCTATTCTGTTTGGGGAAAAGGAAAAGGTTCAGGTTTCTGATTTTCACAAAACAGTACGCTACAAACATTTTCATAGACATTAATGGACATTTGTGGAGAGGGAGCACATGGGAAGTCTTTCAAACCCCAGAGATAGCACACTGTGCAATCATTAGGTAAAACAAAAATTGTCCTTATTTTGCGATCCAGAGAGCGGAGTGCTGTACCAAGAAAGGCTCAGGCTAAGATCAATCACAGGGGGGGTTAATTTCGTAAGATTTACTACAAGTTGACAGACCTTTCATCAAGCCAACTAGAGGTTAGGAGAGAAAAGAGCAGTTCACTCACTGACCAGGGTAAATTAAAATCCTGTTTTTTTGGAATAAAAAGCCTGTGGAGATAAAAGCTGATTCATTGCATTACTTATCACTTTTCTCAGTAAGAAATGCGAGAGTATGATACAGTATGCTTACGTTGGAAAGGAGACACATTTCCACATTTCAGTGCATTAACTTTTTCCCCCCAAAAAATAAAAGATCACAAGCAATAGCTGAGCTGCAACTCATAAAATAGCTTGATTTATCTTTCTTATTAATACGGTGGGGCATCATCATTGCCTAAAAAGCTGTTAATCGGCAACTAGAGTCAGTTTTTCATGTACCTTTAAACAAATGTGAATTCTGTGAAGAAAGGCATCTCTCTTTTGGCTGTATTTAAAAGCAGCAACTCAAATTTTTTGGGAAAATAAATATTATAATATGACTGCTGTTTGTACATCATTCTCTCCTCCAACTCTTTGAAATCTACAATTTGAAGATATTATAACCACAAATTGTCCTGCCCCCACATCTAAAATTAAATGTAATTATTCCACAGCCCAGTCCCCAGAAGTGATTTTAAAACTGAAGGAGTATCCAAATGTATGAAATTGAGCTTATTGCACTTGCATGCCATAATTGGGTTTTCATTTGCACTAGCAGTAAGAAAGCTAACAATGGAATTCAAAATAATGGGCACTAGAATAGGAGTGACAACACCCATGGGAATATGGTCAGCTGTATCAGTAAGACGATAACACTGAGATATAAAGGTAGGGTTTACCGGAGCCAGGCTCGGGCCCTTGGTAACTCAGTCTCTCAGTGCAGCCTTGAAATGCCAGGACAGGGTCCAAGCACCCGGGTGATTGAGATGGACTGATGTCTGCAGACAAGGACACTGCCTGCCTGTCTCTGTCTGTCTGTCTCTCTGTCGGTTGTATAACTTAAATTGTTTCTAATGCGGGTGTTGGTGTGAAGACTTCTATAATGCCATTGTTAGCTGTTGATCTTTACTTTTGGATGATCGAATACAATATTATGTATGTATCTAGGGCAGTGTTTCCCAATCCTGGGGACCCAAACAGGAGCACGTTTTTGTTTTTGCCCTAGCACTCACAAACCTGATGCAAATTAAAGACTTGGTGATAAGTTGATTAGGTCAATCAAGTGTGTAAGAGGTGTAGGCAACATTTGAATCAGGTTTGTGAGTGTTCGAGCTAAAACAAAAACATGCACCCCTTGGGGTCCCCAGCACCAGGATTGGGAAACAGTGATCTAGGGTATGGGGAGGATTAGTGATCGTTTCAGTTTGAAAAATAAACAAAACAAAACTATGTATAGACTGTATATATTAATGTAATTGTTTAATTTCACAAACCGCAAACAGTTACAACAGTAAGTATGAATTTGTAGGTCCACAGTGTTCATGCTTAACCTATGCTTACCTGTGTGCAGTGCCCTCCATGACCATTGACACCGTGGTAAAGATCAGCGAAAACGGCTATGAAAAAATCGAATAGTTGTTTATCAGCTCAACCTTAACTTGACTAAAGTTAGTGCACTTATATTTTACATTTATTCCCTCAGATAAGTCAGTCTGAGACCTAGGTCTGTTTTACATCTGAACCCAGTGTTGCAGCAAAAAGAAGTACAAATATGAAACACACAAATGTCATCAATCCAGTTGGGAACTTTTGTATAGCAACACGTTTTGTAAAGTAACAGGTTTTATGAAGCAAGAGATCACTCGTTCATGACGGGCAAGGAAGTATACTGCTAGCAGCAACATGTTGAGGCCAGTCACACTAACAATAGTTGGCAGTTTCCTTTAAACTGCGTGGGGAGACATAAAATGGTTTTGATAAAGTCACCTGACTCTGTGAAATTAGATAAAGTGCCTCATTGCCACAGTCCCCCAACCATCCCTTTAACAAATACTTAAAACCTCTAGTGATTACTTTTCACTTAACATACACAAGTGCAAGCACTTAAGCGTGTGTGCACAGCACACCCTTTAAGGAATTAGTACTTGGGGAATTTGTGATATCATCGGAATAAAAGTGGACAACACATATACACTATTGCCTTGTCACCACCCATGACACACTGTACGTGGACCCATTGGCATGTGCATTTTCAGTAAAACAGGTCAACCTGAAGACAGCCAAGAGGCAAAATGCATGCAGGAATGACCAGGATGCTCTGGAATGAAGCTGGGAGGCACTGCTTCCTCACTGGCTGATGTTTAAACAACTTTGCCCATGTTCCCCCATTAGAATAGATTAGATTAGATTCAACTTTATTGTAATTGAACAGTACAAGTACCGTACAACGAAATGCAGTTAGCATCTAAACAGAAGTGCAAATAGAGGGCAGAAAAAGTATTTACAAGTATTAAGTATATGTGTATTACCAGTGCAATGTGTAGATGTGCAATGAAGGCAAATGGCAATACTAAATGTGCAGTAAGGCAAATAGAGGAGGGCAGAAATGTTACAAGTATTAGGTATAGTGTATATTACAAGTGAGATAACAGTGGTTCGGGTACAAATGGCAATTTCAAAAAGGCATTCAAGATGTGCAAACGAGGCAAATGAAGGAGTAATGTATTAAGGTAGCATGTGCACCTGAGATGCAGAGATAGCAGCAATGAGGTCCCGAGGTCGACATGCGTGTGTAACAACTGTAAAAATGCAGGCACAATGGCAATTCTAAATGTGCAAAGAGGCCAATTGAATGTACAAGGTGTATATGCAACTGAAATGCAGGGATACAGTAGCGGTGAGGTTCCTGAGGTAGACGCGTACCTTTAACAGCTGAAAACTTCCATTATCCGGCATAGCAAGGCAGTGTCAGAGTCGTACAAGGGAGTTGTGCAACAAGGTCCCAAAGAGGCGGGGGGGGGGGTGTATGGTAAGTGATAAAAAATATGCAACTTACTAAATGTAAGATTCTTTACTGGTTACTTAGCAGGTGAGCATTGGGCGGGCATCAGGTAGGGCTTTTGCCATCAAACCTCTGCAACCTATACAACTGAATCCTCCCATGTAACCCTGGTCCTCACACTCTACTGGCTTCCAGATGAGGCTCACACACATCATAAAACAATGGTGCATACCTCAGAGGCAGCAGGGAGAACTGCCCCCTCACACGCCTTCAGGCTACCCTGAAATCCTGGCTTTACGTTCTGTTGCGTCTTGGCCATCCTAACCCAATGGGAGGGCCGCTCTCGCCCAGCCCAGTCAAATGTCTTCTTTGTCCGGGTAACCCAATGTTGGAGCTGGCTACCCCTTTCCTTTTGTGAATTAATGCTTGGCTTGCAGTTTTTATTATTATTATCTAATAATAATAATAATAATTATTATTATTATTATTAGAAGAGTATTAATAGGATATTCACTTTAAATCAACTCAGAAACTCAATGGAGAGCAGAGCGGAGCAAAATGTCATACATATTGATGTGTGTGTGTGCGTGCGTTTGTGTGTATGTGAGGAAGTGTCGTATCAGGCCACAGTGGAGTGATAACCCAGCGATTAGTGACCCTGTTCTGTCCTAAATCAATATCCCTCCTTCAGTAGATTATAGAGTCTTTTCCCAAGGGTCTCATTTAAGGGGGGCAGCACATAGATGCTGCTCTGTCTTATATCATAGCTATGGGTGTGTCTGGTCTGTGTGTGTGTGTGCGTGTGTGTGTGTGTGTGTGTGTGCGTGCCAGCATGTTTGTGTTTCTAGGTGTTTGTGTCTGTGTTTGTGCGCATAGGTACGTTATTTTACTCTTCATAAGAAGTGATTTGGACGTTAAAAAATGAATGGATACACGTTATGTGTCAGCGTCTTCTAGTGACCCATATATTTTCCTCACCTTGTTTTGAACATTTCTCATCACTGAAATTAACAATAACGTAAACGTGAATGTTTCATACTTATAATCCTATTATATGAAGCACAATCCCTCTTGGAAGCTAACTAAAGCATTTGACCTCAGACCACTGTCATTCCTGACCCTGATAGCATGTGACCCCTTCGTTGCCTCTCCTTTACCCTAGACAATGCTTCTGATATCTGTGGATCCACACTGTTGGGGGATTTATACCTTGAAGGGACGTTTGCCTCCTTTGATCACTTAGCCTTGTCTCATCTCAACGACTTCACAACTGGTCCGGGGGAGTCGAAGATCAAGCACACACTTGCTGGAGGAGAACACATTCCCCTGCCAACGGCAAAGATGGGGCTCGCAGGCGTCTGACCTACCAAATCAAATCCCCAGGGCGCGGCAAGACGAAGTAGCCTTGTCCGACATTCCCCCCGTACACCCCAGGTGGCGCTGAGCTAATTCACACGGAACTCCCGGGCACTGCCACTATGCTACCACCAGAAATGTAACTTCCTGTTGAAGTGTTGCAGCTGCACTGTGAGGCAGTGACATAGACTACTGCATCTATGTCTCCGTTTTTGATTTCTTATCACACAATCACATTTGTCGATATATTCAGCGCCTTCTAATAAAACATTTGAAAGTATGAACATGGAATGCTGTTCATACAGCCCTGGCTAGACATATTTAACAGTACATAACTGCATCGGCTCCCTCAGAACTTAGAAGGCCATTTATGACCAGCCGTAAAATGTGGATATTAATATTTGAAAGGCTCGCCTTATCTGCAGTAATATTAGTAATGCCTCTATGTACAGGTCCCATCAGACCCTTGGCTATAAAGAACAAAGTGCGGTACAATAAAGGTGAATATTTGAGATGACTGAAGTCTGATAGAAAGAAAGAGTGCTTAAAGGCATAGTGCAACAGCACTTAAAGGCATAGTTGACCCAAATAATGTCATTTTGTAATTTCAGTAAACCATGTATTTAAGGTGAGTCACAGTGAAAATCTGCATAGGAGTCATTACTATTTAAACTATTTAAGCTATTTTCAAATTAGAAGATTAGATTTTATTTATGTTTTGCTGAAATAGCTAGTTTTTGGTGGGAATCAAAACAAATGTAACAGATGAATTGTTATCTAAATGTGTTAAAACAAATAGATAACAAATAGATTACAGTAAACATTACAATACAAACCTAGGGTTAAGACCATCGAACCATTCTTACAGGATGATTACATTTATTTTATTTGTTTTATTTTTTTAAACAGAGCTAAGAGAGAGTTTACAGTAATACAGTGGACCACAGTGAAATGCTGAGTTAATAAAAGCAGATTTCCAGACATACAGAAAGTTATTAGAGAAGGTCTAAGCAGAAGCAGTATACTGCACAGACAAAATAATTTTGCAGGCAATGGCCGTGTGAGAGGCTGGCAAGCCGACACATGGTGAGACAGTATATTATTCAATGAAAAGCCTGAGGGTAAAGAGAGTTGAGATGACTATCCTTGTCCTTGCCCATTGAGGGAAGAATCCAGAGCTGGGACAACTGCTCCACCTGCAGGAGTGTGAGGCAAACCGAAAGCTGAACATTGTGTACCTTCTACTTATAGTTGTGATTTAGAGATAGCACAGTATTTATTGTGCTCATAATCATACAAATAACTTACAAACCTTATCGTTGTCATTTAGATTAGATAATCTTACCAAACATTACCATTAGGATTGTTTAATCATGCAAATCTTATCTCTTAACAATTTGGTGAATATGCATTGATTTATACGGTATCTTTTAGAAAGGGCCAATCTGCAAATGAAACAATAACAAATCGTTCTTACCTTCACAGATTTGGTAAACGGTTTAAGGATTGAGCTGGTGAAATGTAATCAGGCCAGGCAAGTACTGAACATTCATGAATGTTGAGTCATGTTTTGAGGATATACAGGCTTTATAATCTTCTTAAATTAGGGCTGTTGCCTCCACGTTAAAAAAGTTTAAAAACCTGCATCTCTATTTTAAAAGGGATTAATTAACCCACGTTTAAACAACCGTTAATGAACTCTGTGTTGCATGGCTAAATTCCGTAATCATCCTATGTGAATTGAAACATCAAAAGCAGTGGCTAACTAGTAGCTTTAGAAATACTGGAGTGTTTCAGTTCAGACGTCATTTGACCAAACAGAAAATGCTTTCCTTATGACTCTTACTGATAAACAGAATATGCTGTTGCATCCTCACTCTAACCCAGCACTAGTACACCAAATACCTACACTCATATTTTAAAAACCTGGTCTACACAAAGGCAGTTCTGTATCAAAACAGGGCACTCTGGAAAAGGTGCAAGCACTACTAACACGAATGACGTATTTGTACAAAACCATAATAAGGAAATAGCATTCATATAAACAACACACCCTCACTGGACTAGAGGTAGAATTGAGGTCTTCAGTCCTATTGCGTATCCCTTACTGGGGGGCAGTGGTACAGTGTATCATGTCAGCTTAGATCCTGGACAGTGTTTTGGCTGCACCAGATTATCAGGGCCAGGTCCAGAGCCTGATTACGGTGATACGATTAGCAAACGACAGCTGCGATGATAACCGGTCACCACTCTGGAAGTGGACTACCGTACGTCAGTCCAAAATGTGCTCCCACATCCCTCCCACCCCACCCAAAAAATTAAATATTGCCTGGAAAAGTCTTCTATTATTTTTGGAAACAAGTTAGATAATGAACATTGTGGGAAAATAGAAAACATAATGATCTGGGAGCCAGTCCATACAAACAGAACTAAGGGACTGTTAAAGGGCAAGGAGTGGTTTATGTTGAAAGTGAATGGTTCTCTGAATGGCCAAAGTACGACTCTAAAGTTATTTGAGTGTCTTTTAAATTACAGGGGAATCTCTCCTTTCTTGAGAGCAGTATAATGTCATCTGATCAATAAGGCTGTAATATTACTCTAATATGTCATAACTCGGTGCGCTTTTTTTTAACCTAAAATGGCGGGAGACCTGGGGAGACAATTTTCGGGGCACCTTTTGGCTATACAGCGCTACTTTTACCACCAGTGGCCAACTACTGTGTACTGTAGCTAATATATTAAGCATATGAGGACTTTGGGCACCAAGTGTAGAATTTTTGCATGACACAAATATTTAGTTATTTGAATCATTTTAAATAAACAGTTTCATTTGATCAACTATTCCATATGTCTATAGGGAAAGGACTTTCTTTATTAAGCTCACACGTTAATGTCACAAAGTGAACATGAGCACGGCATACCTTAATTTATAATTATGGTTATTTGTGCCATAATGTTTGGTTTTTGGTGTGGATTTAATTGTTGTGTTATTTTTGTGTGTTGTGTTTCGTTTTTAGTGTGGATTAATACACCTCGTGTGGACTGTTGTAGTACTGTATACCCCATGTTTCACTTGGGTCTTCCCACACCAGTTGGTAATTAATTATTAAAAGGGAAAAGGAGTGCTCGCCATGTCCACTATTGGTTGATACAGCTAGTTACAGAAAGAAGAGAAGTGTATTACTTGTGGATTAATAATTTAAAGACTGGCTTTTGAGACGGTTCTGAGAAACCAGGTGATGGATCTCCTGTCCGAGACGGACAAGTGCGGCGTGGCATAGTGGTTCTCCCGAGCACAAATACTGCACCTCAGGGTGTGCAGAGAGGGAACTCGACCATATCACAAACCCATATGAGGACTCGTGTAGGGATGATTCACATCTAGAACACCGCTGGGTTCTGCCAACATCTCCATTGGGCGCAGCACCTGGCATCAAGTCCAACTCAAGACCACAATGGCCTTGAATGGTGTGATTAAATAGTTTAGACAAATCGTAGATATTTTCTTGATTCCCCTTTAACCGTTTTTTTAAGTGATCTTGCATGAACCATAGTGTGCGACCGCTTTTTTTTCTCATCACATGGTTCCTCTTTAACTCTTCCTGTTTGTATGTGTAACATCCTGTCTCACTCAGAACACAGGCCAAAAGAGGAACTTGGCTGCCCTGTAAATCAGTCTCGTAGAGGTTCGCACTCACTCGCTCAGGTTTCACATCTGTTTCTGAACGGCTCTCCATTCACGAAACCCTGCAGACTCCTGAGTCAGAGCTGAATCAAAGGGAACAGACAAGCGTTTGTCACCACAGAAAGCCACAAACAGCTATTTCAGGTGGAACATGTGTGTTCTAACATGATGATCTCTGCAGGTGCACTATTAATAGTTTTTGTTCCATTTAAAAAGCTTGAGCAGTTTCTTTAACTACCAGTATGGGAGGCCTTGTATATGTTTTAAGGTTGCTGCGAAATAAATGCCCCAGTTGCCCTTTAGGAATCGGTTATGTTATCAAAAGTCTGAAATGCTTTCTAGACTCACACACGTCGCTGTATCGACACCTGAGTCTATATTCAATTGTGTTGTATCACATTTAGGCCACCTGGATATCTCGTACACCACACTGTCATAGTAATGAAACCTGAATCTTACATGTGACATTTTCAGGAGATCCCTGCATAACACTAACATGCAGATTAGAGAGCAGCTGCCATTGTGTGACAGGCACAGCGCTAAACATGGTTCTGAGGTGCTTTGCTCAACAGCAAAAAGGTGTGATATTTCACAAGGGAAAGGAAACCAGCGGTCTTCAAATAAAGATGACAGAGTTATCGTGTGTAGTACATGCCTAATATGTAATCTGGAGAAACATCAACGTTGTTGGACCAACATAGTGCTCAGGCCGCAGTTACTTTGATGGTGTAGTACCCCAAACAGACTTGGCGCCTTCATCAATGCAATCTTAAGATCCAATTCAGCTCACATTCTGCTTCCTGTGGGGTGTGACCAATAACATTTTCAGTTTCACCTCGTGGGTTACGTTCAATTAAAGTCTGAAATTCTGAATTGACTGCAACCCCCGTATGTTGGTAAACGTGACTAACCCCCACACATTTACTTTTAACCCCCACACAAAATTTACATTTAACCCCCACACAAAATTCAGGTTTCGTTATTTTTGTGCAGGGATGTATGCAATCATTTGAAGTGTGGAAAATGAAAGGAACTGGAATACAAAGTAATTAGTGAAATACAGTGGGGGGGGGTGACATGGCTTGGGCTTGTACACCTGGAGTTTTCTGAATGACATTTGCATTTGGACTGAATGTAGCGCTATGTACAGGTGACATGAAAATAAAGACTGAAAATAAAGACCTTTATTTGAAGATGCATCGTTTAGGTTCTCTGCTGGACTATATCTCTTCAGCTAAAAGAATCCCTTTGTCAAGGTTCATAATTAAAGCACAGATTAACAGCAGTGATGGTCATTTATTTGGTCAATTTCACCTTGTATGATGCTGCATGTTTACAAGTGGCTTTTAGTTGGTTCCAAGTGCTACAAAAACGTTTTAGGGGGCCTGAGGAACTACTTACTGAAATTTGCAGAGCGCTTTAATATGTCAAATTAAAATGTCTCAAAGTTATTTCAAAAAGCAAACATTATATTACATTCAAATGAAAATATCAGGATGAAATCTTATGCTTCCAATGACCCAGATCCAGGTCGTTGTTTAATTGGTGGGAAAAGTCTTCACTAACTGGACCAGTTAGCCTGCCAAGGTCCGTCTAGATTATGTCATTTAGATAATGGACTTGTGAGAAAAGATTTGCAATGGACCAGGGGATCAACTGTAGTTCTGAGGTGGGCAGCTATCCTCTCAGATACAGATAGATTAGTCCTCCAGTAACCTTCTCGTTCAAAAGGTGTTACACCTCCAACAAATCATTCACTTGCCGTAAATGGTGATGTTGGCAGAACAGGAAATTAATGGATGGGTAAGAATGGGCACTGGTGTCTTACAAAAAAACATAATGACACGGCTGTTTCCCTTGTAATTATGAAAACTCAAGCGCGTGCAGTATTGTCATTGGAGGAGGGGGCGTAACTCTTGCTGCTAGTGATTGGCAGGACTCACAGAAAGTATGTTTGTAAATTAATTTAACTTGCTTAGAATTTGGATGGCTCAAGGTTGCTTAATTGTGACCTATTGTAATTTTTCTGAATGCATGAACTTTAAAACTTTAAAATGCCATTTGATTTTCAGCAGGATCTGTCTGTCGCTTCTCCACCCCTGGTGAGAGAGTAAGGGACAACGGGAGTAAATGAGTAAATTACCTTGATTCCTACTGTCCAGTAATTATTTAATGCATGAAAAAGATCACAATTAAGAACATTCCTGTAACCTTAGTCACTTTGCTAATCGTCAAGGTCAATATATGTGTATGAAAGTAACTGATTAACTGGGTACTTTCCCCAAATTGCTTCTTTTTTTTCACACCAGTAATTTCTAGTTGAGTCATGTGATATGCAGTAGGTAGCAGCACTTCTACTTGAACGGGTAACTGGGTACTCTCTCCGACTCTACGGCATCTGTCTACAGACTAACAAGGGTCTGCTGCCACCTGCAGATCCCAAGATGCATTTCTGTTAATATCCGTCTGTTATGAGTCTCGTATGTCAGTGTCTTTGTGACAACATCCACCGACAGCCCCAGCAAAGCTTTGACACAAGCATGGCACACACATGCAGATACGAGCACACACACACACACACACACACACATACACACACAATGCCCTAATCTTAACCTAACCTAACCCTAACCCTAATCTAAACCTAACCCTAACCTTAACCTCAATAAAGTAACATTTATGCCTAAACTTTACCTATATCTAATGCCTAACCTTAACCCTAAACTTAACAAACAACGCCTGGACCTTAAAGAACCCCCAGTTCTAACTCTAAAATTATTTGTAAGTTTGACCATAAACCTAAACCCTGAGCCGGAAATTGACTTTTGCCTCATGGGGCCCTCAAAAATGTCCCCACGATGCATGTTTTTCAGGTTTTACTATACTTATGGGGACATTTTGTCCCCACGAGGATATAAAAACAAGCACACACACACACACACACACACACACAAATACACAGCTCTGATCTGGTCTCGTCTCTGTGTATTTAGAGCTCGGCAAAGACACATTAGGATCATTGTTTGAGGTGGGATGAAATTGGCGCAGGAGGTGTCATCTTCCAACTCGGCGTGTCGTGGTGCCGGATAATGTGAAGTGCCGGTGCCATGCTGAGGGAAGATCCAGTCCAAGTCAAGCATTGGTTAGGATTCATATCAAGTTCACTTTTTTGAGACCCAGGGTTCATGAATCTGTGCAACACTGTGATGAATCTGTGAAAAATTGTGATGAGTCTTTGAAACATTGTGATCAATCTGTGAAACATTGTGATGAGTCTGTGAAACATTGTGATGAATCTGTGAAACATTGTGATGAATCTGTGTAACGCTGAGATGAATCTGTGAAACATTGTGATGAGTCTGTGAAACAATCTGTGAAACGCTGGCTTCCATCTTAATTTCATCTTGCCAGGAATATACACAGAGTAGCAGTCAGTAAAAGACTGATGAGAGACACCATCCTCTCAGACTCATGCAGGCTCGAAACATATAACCCCCCCATGCCCATTCTACATGACATGTGAGGAATGTTGCCCTGCAACATTAAACTGATTCAATCTGATTCGGTTAATCTGATTCGCAGAGCACTTTCAGATCGCCGTTTCAATCGTCTGGCAAATGAAGGAGGGTCAGAAAGCTGAGGCGTGTAACGGCAGAGCAAAGCCCACTAACACACAGTCCAGACCTTTGTGGTACTAGTGCCATCCGTGTCAGACAGCTCATTTCCTGATCGACTCATTTCTTTACGCCTCTTTCGTCCCACACCTTTCCCCTCGTGACCGCACACTTTCCCCGTTCCCTCTCACTCACAAGGCAGGCGATGCGCCTGACCTAGATGCTGTTTGTCGTCTTTCAAACACACCGCAACCCGCCCCCTAGGTCTCTGTTCACTATTTGGTTCTCCCATTTCTCTCCTCCCTCATCACGTAATATCTGTCCACTGACTATGTGTTCAATAGGAATTCAACATGGCTGGAGTCCCTCCCCTCCTCCAGTAACCAACTGTTGACCCGTCTGATGTCAGACACTACAGGCCCTTATCCTCCCTGTCTTTTCCTTCCAAAACCCTTGAGACATGCTGACTCTGACCAACTCTCCTGTTGTCTCCGTGGTCCTGAAGCTCCTCTCCACAGTTTATTTTGCCCCCACGCACAGTGAGGAGAATGGAAAGAAATGCAAAAGAAAATACCCAAAGATCGCTGTTGGAGATCTACAGAGGAGAGCAGCATCTTGGGGTCAAGAATTTTCCAAAAACGACCATTAGACGCCACCTCCATGCCAAAGAATTATCTGGAAGGCGTGCCAGAAAAAAGCCGTTCCTGTCATTCCGCCACCAAAACGTAAGCGTGTGGAGTATGTTAAACGCTACTGGAACTTTGACTGGAACCGAGTGCTGTGGTCAGATGAAACAAAAATTTAGGTTTTTGGAAACAAACACTCAGGGTGGGTTTGGCGTAAACGGAAGGGTGGCGATACCAAAAAGATCCTGTTCTCCACTGTTACAGTAAGTATAGTGGAGGTTCCGTGATGTTGTGGGGTTGTTTTTTCCTCCAAAGGCCCTGGGAACCTTGTAAAGGGTTCATGGCATCATGAACTCCAGGAAATACCAGGACATTTTAAATCTTAATCTGGTTGCCACTGCCAGGAAACTAAAACTGGGTCGCTCAATCAACACAAAAATGATTCACTGAACACATAATCAAACTTCTGCCATGGCCATCTCAGTCTCCTGACCTAAACCCTATTAAAAACCTGTGGGCTGGATGATCTGGAAGATCTGGAGAGATTCTGTAAAGAGGAATGGTCTCAGATTCCTTGCTCTGTATTCTCCAACCTTATTTGATGTTACAGGAGAAGACTTAGTGCTGTTTTATTGGCAAAGGGAGGTTGTACAAAGTATTAAATGCAGGGGTGCCAATAATCGTGGCACACATGGTTTTGTTAGAAATAATTATTTCTTGATGACTGATTGCATTTTCTCAGAATAAATTCACTTCAATAAAAGGTTGGATGTTTCACATTCTTTTCAGTGTGACATTAAGCTCATTCCCCAAAATGTGATTTTTTTATAACCCTTTTTTACTCATCTTTGCTAGGGGTGCCAATAATTTTGGAGGCCACTATATCTTGTCCTTTCAATCAGGTCAGGGTTAACTTGTTCTTCAGAATCTGTTTTTGATTGGAGCATTTTTGATGTGGGCAGAGGTGACATAAAGCTATTTTGGGATCCAGGCCTGTGCCTACAATGTCATTACAGTGAGTCTGTCCTGTATCTGGTCAGCAGTCTTTTATGATTGATTTTGAATTTGTTGGTCCCTATTCAAAATCAGGATAATTCTACAACCCTTCAATCATAACATCCGAGTAACAGTCTTGGAAACAATTATTGAAAAAAGCTAACACATATTTCAGTTTAATAAAATTAGCAGTGAATATTGTGAATCTTGTGACAAAAGAAAAACATTGAATATAACTGATTGTGTCTCTTGCAGGTCCTAGCCATTTCAAGTGCCATATTTAGGATGCAGCCTCCTGTGTGCAGTTGCTATGAAATGCTCTCCAGTGGTTTCAATGGAACACATGAAAGCATGAGAAATGCCAGATCAGAAATTACATTTCCTGTACACGTCATCTGAGATCTGCTCCTGGACAAATCATCATCCATCTCAATGGATGGGAAACGGATGGACATTCCACCAGCTGAATGATTCTATCCATCAACCGAGATAGGCTGCGCTTCATTCTTAATTTATTTGAACTCAAGAACAGAGCACATGTAGATTACCTGAATACTACTGTATGTGGATATACACATGTAAACAAAAAGAGAGAGATGAGTGTGTGTGTGTGTGTACTCAGACAACAATAGAACTGACCAGCATGGATAATTAACAGACCATATGTTCAACAGTCTAGGGTCTAACACTGGCCACATTGAGCAGCATTGTCTTTGACTCTCGGCTGATACGTCCTGTTGCGTTCTTGGCGGGGAGCCATCCACGCACTCTTTGTCTGGGAGCTCACCGATGCGCTTTCCAAGAGACTCTGGACTTGAAACTAAGCGTGGGAAAGGTGCTCCGGAATCAGGACAGTGAGGGAAGTACAGTATGCTCCGTATCTCATGCTCATTCAATGATGAGAGGTAGTGGGAAAAGGGATACAGTGAAATGGTTGTTAACTGTGTCATCTCACGTTTAGCATCGTGGTGAAGTCAGTCAGAAGTAAACAAGTCAATCAGACATGAAGAAGAAGTAAACAACAACACTTAGATGGGGCAACTGTAATGCAGTGACTTTAATGTGCAGGGAAAGTAAAAAACAAAATACTAAAATAATGATTTAAAAAATATATATACTTCTGTCTTTTCACCACTAAATAACCAACCAACCAACCACCCTCCCACCCACCCTGCCAGACATACTGGAAAGGGTTAGGATTCATGCTCAGAATGAATAAAGCTGATTATTCCTTAATTTGGGGATGTTTACTGGTTAGGCTAGGTTATGGTAATTGGTTAGAATATAATTTCCGGAAAGAACACTATCATATCTCTGTTCAATCATTTCATGGCCAGATTATGTCAAAGCAGCGAGGGCCACAACTGTGTCCTGAGAGTAGAGGGAGACATACTGGACTATGGAATGCGTTACTCCCTTCACGGTCTCTAAGCCCTCTGTTTCCTGTGCTCAGCCACAGGGAAACACGACCCTCCTCCAGCAGAGAAACAGCTGACGAGCTGAAACTACTGGGAACCTAGCCGGCCTGCCTCTCCAACATTCCATTTTGTCATGGAGAGAGTGGATTCTCGTAACCAGAGCTCACCATGGGGGAGGTGTGTGTATGTGTGTACATATTTTACTATACTTGTGAGAAGTTCCCACTAGAATAGTTACCCATGGGAAAAGTCAGGACTTTTAGCAGGTCCTCACTAATAACAAGAGGCCTGAAATATCTTGGGCTTAAGATTAGAGTACGGGTTAGCAGTTTTGGAAAATAGGTCTCTAAGCCTCCAAAAATCCACAAACGTATAGTAAAACAAGAGTGTGTATATGTGAGAAAGAGAAACTGAGAAGGAGCTAGACTGAGAGAGAGCCTGAGATAGAATTTGAGAGACTGAGAAAGAGACAGAGAGGCTGAGAGAGAGACACTGAAGAGAGTTTGAGTTTGAGACTGAGAGAGAGATGCTGAAGAGAGTTGGAGAGACTGAGAGACGCTGAATTGAGTTTGAGAGACTGAGAGAGACAGAGTTTGAGAGAGACTGAGAAGGAGACTGAGTGACTGAGAGACTAAGAGAGAGACTGGGCAGCAGTCAGACTGAGAGTATCGCCACCTGCAGTGTTCTGACGCTTTAGCTCATGCTGTTCTTCTCACTGTTCCACACACACAAATATACCCACACACACGGAAAAGTGTACACGTGTTGTAAAAGTGTGCTGATGTGAAATGTAAATTCCCAGAGATTTTACAGTGGAATGCGCACATGCGAGCGCATATGTTTGTGTTGAGTGTGCTTGGTTGTTTGCCTTGGATGGGTCCATGTCTGCATCAGTAAGTTCGAGTAAAATGCAACTTTCCTAAAACCTTAGTCACAAATGTTAAGTGGGTGTATCCACTATTGTGGGAAAGAGAGTGAGCATGTTGTCTGAGTGTGTGTGAGGGATTGTGTGCGCAATATTATGTTTTATCTTTCAAAATTCAACAGTTTTTTTTCTATTTAATGGCTAGATTTGGCTAACATCAGTAAGTAAAATGCTAACTTTCAAGCAAATACTGAATTGTGTAGAGCTAGTGTTAATTATGACTTGAATTTTACAGCATGGATACCCTATTTTATTCTTTACAAGAAACACATTCAGGGTCTTCAGAAGTGGCTTGGGAACAGTAGTGTTGAGGTCGAGTCTCTTCAACGTAGATTACAGTGTTCTAGAGAAGTGATGTAAAAAAGAACTAGAGGATAGATTGCACTTATGTAATGGTTAATACATCTATACAGGCTTAATAATTAATTGCTTCTTTAGAAAACCTTTATGTCAATCATGGTGGTCTCCAAGATACCATTTCATTGTAATGGTAGGGGACTACAACAAATATTTTTATGCATTGATAGACTGTAAAAGGTATATAAAGGCAATCATACTACCATCACCATTTATTAGAGATACATATAATGGATATGCTAGAATGGACATAAATGGAAGCTTGAAAACGCAGACCTTGTAAACTATACTTGGAGGTTAAATCAAGATAACAGAAGTGACCATTTTCTAAAACCCTTCTCTGTGGTGCCAAAAAGTATTAATTAAGGATTGAATGTGATCAGACTATGACAGACTCCACCTGAGGTAGGGGGCATTGAAAATGTAATCAGGGATTACTGAGACAGTAATTTCTTAAAAAATCTGCATGACACAGGTTCAGCAGTGCCACCTATATTATGGGACACCTACGTTCTGTTTACTTAACATAAAACGTTTTCCATACCATGTTACCAAAAAAACTTAAACTTGTTGTTGTTTTGGTGCTTTTTGCATGCACTCTTTTTGAACCCTTTTTTAAACATGCACCAGTATTCAGAGAAACTTTTTTCTGTTCCAAAACTCTTCCTGTGTATAATAACATGGGATATTTGGGTTTATATGAAACACCCTCCAAGCACCAGATCTCAGGTTGGGTGCACCACTTTCAGTGGTTTCCAATCATGGTGTCAAATCCATTTCATTGTATTAAATAAGTATCTGAGAAAATGAATTTGAAAAATCCCAAAAGTTTTATTTTCCCTCTCACATTAATTGTCATTATAAAAAAAAGAACATGACATTATAACAGACAAACACTACCTAAAAAAAAATGTCAACACAATACAAGCTTAGTTGAATCCGTCCTCATATACAAATAAGGCTTAGATTTAGTTCTGTTTAACCTGTGATAACCGACAACTCCATTAAATGCATATAACTGTGTCTGTACGGACAAAATCAGTTTAGAAAGCAGGCAAATCTGTGAGCAGCTGCTCTTTCGACCATGCCTGAAAGACCCACAGGTCCGTCCCACCAACACTGGAAATAAAACGACAAGAAAGTGTCGGACCTAAGAGCTAATGCCACTGAAGTCATCAATAAAAATCATTAGACGAAACAATATGGATGTACATCAGCCAAATACAGTTTTAGATGACAAGACACACAAAAGTATTTGAACTTACGAGGCTGTTTGGGAGTTAGACTAATGAGAATAACAGCATCGGTGGCATTTTATGCAACATAACGCAAGAGGTCCCTTGCTGATACGAGTTCAATGCAGATACAGTACATATTCAACATTAACTGAACATATATTAATATTCTATTCAGTTGTCGGTTGTTACAGGATGAAGCAGAACTGTTAGACTCCAGCCCAAAGTCCTTTGAGAAGTATCCTCAACAATACTATTCAGTGAAATAATTACATCTTACAACTTTTCGAGTCAGACTGTTCCAGTGAAATGACTTTCCTTACTAATACAAAAATGTCAGAACATACAGCAGACAAAACTGAAGAAAAAACTACATCAGTAGCTGCCATTTGTTATGGCGTTTCTTTTTTTAATTTTAAGAGTACTACAACTCCGTGATCCTTATTCCAGAAACCAGCTAGCGAAGGACGCCATTAAAACATTCCATCAATTTGCTTGCAACATATTTTTGATTTGCTTGGAGGTAGTTTCATCGTTCAAATGTTTCGTCGTGTACCTGAATGTAAAGAAAGAAAGTACAGTCTGAAAATCCGCATAGGGTTAAGTAGTCCAACACGGAAGGTCAAACATCAAGGTCAAAGCTGAAGAGCCATCAGTTGACTGATTACATGAATCTGTGTTAGTGTGGCGCTTCAGGGTGTGTGAAGTTCTTACCGCTGTGATCAAAAGGCTGTTTTACATGTAATTAGCATGTAAGGTCACATACTGTAATAACGGTAAAGTCACATTCAAGTTGGCAGATAACCACTAGAGACTGACCTGAGGGCGTTTAGCAGGCCTTCCACGCTGCTTTGAGGTTGATCCTTTAATACTTTGATGCATCCTTTCATCTACACCAAAACAGAGTCAGTTACACATAATGTAGTTCAATATGTCAGTGTCCCTGAATGTATTCCATAAGAATGGCACACCTTTTTGTCCAGCCCTGCACTAACACATCTGAACCCAATTAATCAAGGCCTCGTGGTTAGTCAATTATTTAATTCATTAACTCAACCAAGTTGTGTAGATGCTGGACTAGAACAAACATTTGCTTCCATCCTAACCATAATATTAGTTCAGTCACTTGAGGACAATGCCGGTGGTGGTACAGTAGTTATCAAGCATTGCAGAGTATGAGGACTGAATAAGGAACAATTTTGCCTTTGAAATCACAATGAGTCCTTGACAATTACACTGAGAGTGGAGACCAAATCCTGGTGATCAGCAACCCTACTGCAACGCTAAACACATACGGTCCCAATAAACGGCATGAGGCAGGAACTCGGCAAACGTACGTCAATTTTGGAGGACTTGACGAAGGCTCCGGCAGGGTGAACATAGTCGTAGAGAATGATCACTCCCACCATCACACGCAAACAGAAGGACACGGTGTCTTCGTTGGCAAAACGGCTACGGTACTCCCTGTGGACGCACACAGAACAAATAGTAAGCTTGTCAAATTTGTAGAATGCAATCATGAAGTCTCTCTTTCTTGTTTCACATTCAAGTGACTTTTATATTTTAAAGTGAGAGTTATTTTATTTAGTCAAATGCACTGTTTGAGAGCCAATACACAAGAATGTATCTACAACAGCAGCAACGTCAGCTATAATGTGTATAATAATGTATGAAAACGTTGACAGTAAAGGCCTGACTCACGGTGTTTCCAACATGACCTTGCAGACACTGGCCATCGTGCACAAGCAGTCGGTGGTGTTCTCAATGGGGAGGTCTGTGTTCTGTTCAAATCAACACCATCTCATTGACATCAATCTTGTTGACATGTTAAAAGCAACTAGTAACTATGTAGCTGACATTTTATGCAGGATTTTAATGAAATAGGAGCTACTGATGCTACTCAACCATGTGCTTTAAGCTTACATCTGAGACAAACTTTGTTGTGGCATCGCTTAGCGTTTTCAACATTGGCGTTGCGTTGGCATAGAACAGAGACATCCGATTTGCCAGCTCATTGTTGACTTCGTTCTCCTCCTCTGCCTGAAAACAGAAGAGTAAAGTCAGGATTAGATTAGATTAGTGGATAACCTGCATTAGTGGACAAACACTTCAATTTTCAATGTGTTTAAGTTTCTAATAAGTTACTGAACACATTTTAAAAAGAGCAAAAGGAGTTTCAAACAAAAACTACATGAATAATTTGTTTTCTCCTTTTAAAAAAATAAATACAACCAGACCTCCCTACCCCTCCCTGGAATACATTCACCCCCAAATTAACCCCCATTTAACAATAATTAAACAAAATAATAGAAATTCATGTCAGCCTTTGTACTTGTAACACGACGGTATGGGATTTCTTCTGTCCTTGTCCCTTCCAGTGGCAATTAACACAATAAAAAACACAAGGAGATGCTTATGGACTTGACACACTTACGCAAAACCAGTGAACATCAAATGTCTTAGAAGTATCCAATAGGATCGGTGCTGTTAGTATGTTATAAACACTACAACATTACAAATATTACTATAAACATTACATTATTTCAAACTGTCAAGGTATCATCACACTTCAAAGCAGGCAGGACTGAAAAACACATGCACCAAAACCCGGTTAGTCCTTTGTTACCACACATAAAGAAAACTCATCACGTTTTTCCTAATTGGTATGCAAAATATATCTTAAAATACGGTATTAAGTGGGGGCAATTCATTGTGTCAAAACTGTAATTGGACATTACACAGTCAGCACACTTCGCTGCACCTATCTGCATGCACGCTACATGGCATTTTACAGGAGGGCCAAACTAATTATTCAACCATAGGGGCTCTTAATTGGGGACACAAGGTCAACGAGCCCCCCTCTCGTTTCACTGACGCCCACGGGGCTCCTCCACTCAGTGAAGTGGGTAATGTTCTACTGTTACAATACATACACTGCACTGTGGGTGTGTGTATAGGAGAACACTGTTAATGCATGTTGTTAATACCCTATACATGTTATTAATACCCCACACATGTTGTTAATACCCCTTACATGTTGTTAATACCCCACACATGTTGTTAATACCCCATACATGTTGTTAAGACCCCGTACATGTTGTTAATACCCCATGCATGTTATTAATACCCTGTACATGTTGTTAATACCCCATACATGTTATTAATACCCCGTACATGTTGTTAATACCCCATACATGTTGTTAATAACCCGTACATGTTGTTAATACCCCATACATGTTGGTAATACCCCACACATTTTGTTAATACCCCATACATGTTCTTATTACCCCATACATGTTATTAATACCCCATAATGTACATGTTTTTAATACCCCTTACATGTTGTTAATACCCCTTACATGTTGTTAATACCCCTTACATGT
The DNA here is from genome assembly GCA_016801175.1 of Esox masquinongy. Classification (NCBI taxonomy): domain Eukaryota; kingdom Metazoa; phylum Chordata; class Actinopteri; order Esociformes; family Esocidae; genus Esox; species Esox masquinongy. The sequence goes on along the minus strand of JACXGI010002834.1, from coordinate 35,171 downwards.
TGTTACTACCCCTTACATGGTATTAATACCCCATGCGTGTTGTAATCCCACATGTTTCAGTAAATTTGAAAGATTTAGGAACAAAAAGGAACGAAAATTGCAATAAAGGAAATCAAAATGTGAAATAAGGACAGCAATGAGGAAGGGGGAGTGAGAGAGCAAGGACGGGAGAGAGAAAAAGGGTGAGAGAGAAAAAAAACCTCTGCCTGGTCAGGTTCTTTCACCCTAGCTTTTACCTAATGATCCAAGTCATTAAAGCACAGGATGAATCTCATTAAATTACAGCCCCCAAGGGCAGAGGGCGCCACTTTACCATGACTACTTATTAAATGGAACAATATCTATTTAAGAAGTATTCATTTAATGTACAGTATGGATAAAATAACTTTATGCACTACATTACAGATTTAAAACCGAGGTCACACAAAGTAAATGATTTCATTTTGTTCAAGCATCTTCATATTTAGTATTAGTATTTTGTAGGACTGTATGACCAAGATTTTTGGGTTGACTAAAATTTGACAGATGTCTCTGATTAATCAGCTATTACTAATCGAAATTTAAAACATATTTTTTCCCCCCACAAATAGACACATCCTACGTATTTTAACAAAAACATTGTTTTTGATTGATAGAATATGCCATGACCATGCCCACAGCAATGGGGTACTCAATTGGCACAGACAGATGTATTGCCTGCCCAAAGAAATCGACAGTCTACCGTCCAAACAATCAACTAGTCAAATGAATGGGGACAGCAATAGTATTTTGTAAACTCCAGGGAGAATAGCTGTCGCTATGGAAAAAGCTTATTAGGATCCAAATCCAGATGTAATAACTAAATAGAAGTTAGCTTACACAATTTAAAAATACCTTCCATGTTCTAACATGACCTGTATGTCGATTTTATTGTAGAAACATTTCACAGAGAAAAACAACTGCATACTCTGTAAAATATCACATTAGGAAAATATATTTGTTTTGTTATACTGCAAAGGGGCAAAGCACTCACTGCAACATTGTTGATGCGCATGCGGTTCAGTGTTCTCCTGTAGTAGCTGAAATCGTTCTGGATGGCAGGGTTTGTCATCTGTAATACAGAGAGCAAAGAAACACAAAATTACCTGGAGAGAAGCTTGACAATTACCTTAAATGGCTGACACCGGAGAGGAGAGGAGTGACTGTGTCAGTTTGAAACCCAGTTATTTATACTTAGCTTGTTTCCTGAAATGTGTTTATTTACATTATTTGCAAAAAAGATAACATTTTCAGATCTGATGTGATATGACAGTTGAACTATGCTCATAAAGCATTAATAAGCTATATTCTTCAAGAAATAATGGGTACATGTAATCAATATTTATTTATTAATATATATATTTATAAACCCAAAATGTATGTTGAAACCGCTGGTGGCACCTTAAATGTTTATATATTATGTGAAAAATTAAGTACATATTTGTACACTAACAAAAGTAACACAATTTAACAAATCACACAAAACAAATTTGAAACAAATAACATAATTAAAATAACAGAAATGCAATACTCTTTCCCAGAAAAAGTTAATACACCCCTACCATCAAATAAAAGTGATACAGTTAGAATCAGAACGTATCAAAACGTGCAAATGATTTGAAAATCACTAGAGTACTTTAGGATGGTTCAGCCTTTCACAAAGATTAGAAACTTCCTCTGGTTTGGTCTTAACCATATGGGTGTGTGGTAACACCATGCCAAGATCAAAAGACCTAACCTATGGCCCTAAGAAGAAAGATTGTTGAGGATCATTAGTCTGGTTGACATCTGACATCACTGTCTGACAGATCATCTACAAAGGGAAAAAATGTTTGCAATCTAGCAATCTACATAGGACCGGTCGTCCCACCAAATTCAGACCAAGGGCTGAACAAAAGTTTCTACGAACACCAGGGTAACATCAAGGCATCTATAGGCCAGTCTTGCCTGTCACGTGCATGAGTCATCTGTCAGAAAGAGACTGCAAAAACTTGGCCTACATGCAAAGTCAGGAAGGAAGAAGCCTAGGTACTAAAAAAGAAGACATCTGACATTTGGCAGAAAACACCTGGGTAAAGACATAAACTACTGGACTAATGTGCTCTGGGCAGATGAGTCAAAGGTGGAGTTTGGCCTCAATGCCAGATGCAATGTTTGGCGAATAAAAAACACTGCCTTTGAACAGAAAAATCTCTTACCAACCATAAAGCATGGAGGCAATGGCATTATGGTATGGGGCTGCTTTGCTGTCTCAGGGCCTGCCCACCTTTCCATCACAGTGTCAACCATGAATTCTATATTGTACAAAAAATATACCACTTTCTATATCGTTCAAAAGGCTGAAGCTGAACCGAACATGGATCTTGCAAAAAGGAGATTGATCCAAAACACACACGCAAAGCTATATGTGAATACATTTTTTACAGCAACACCAGCTATTGAAGCTAGGGGATGTACTTATTTTTTCTGTAAAATAACGTCTGTTGATTTTTGCTAAATACATTTGTTGAATTTAGTCACCTTTATCTGTCAATAGCGTTGAAGGTGACAATACTTACCTTTTCACATTACATTATATGTATATATACATTATATATATTACATTATATATGTATATATATGTTGTGCAGGTTTACCATTTTCCACATAGTCTTCCTCAAAAGAGAAGAGGAAATTGGTAAAACACTGTGTAGAACACTGTGTAAAAGTACAACACTGTGACCTTCCAATAGCAAAGCGAGTTGCTTTTGTGTGGGCTGAGGCCTAGTCATTCATGTCTGTTGTATTCACCTATCTTCATTTCTATTGTGGATTGTGAGTCATATGTGTCATGATTTAGAGACTGCAAATAAAAAAGTTGATTGAATTTTCAGTTTTTTACTGCAAACATTCAATATAATTGTTTGTGCTTATTATTTCATTTGCATGTTAGTTGTATTTTAGTTTTTTGTCATTACTGTGGTATAATAGCATTGTGATGAACCAATACCTAAGAAGGTAGTTACTTTTACAACCCATTTACAGTAGTTGGGTGTCCTGTAAAACATAACATGCACATCTGGGTCACAGGAGGAGTCAGACGTACCTTGAGCTCATCGAAGCGCAGGGTGAAATGTAAGATCTCAGCAAACTGTCTGGCCAACGCCTGTTCCTGCTCCAGATGTTGGGTTGGACTGCAGTGAGCACTCGTTAGAGCCTTCAGCAGACCGTGCAATGACCCCTCTGTACCAGTGAAAAGGGCAGTGGGGGGGGGGGGGGGG
>JACXGI010002834.1:0-31793 GCA_016801175.1 Esox masquinongy | reverse complement strand
AGGATACAGGCGGATGAGAAACGGAGAGAGTGAGATGAAGAGGAAGTAATAATCAGGACATGTAGGAGTGAAACAGGAAACTGAAAATATGAGGAGAGATGGTGGTGCTAGGATGAAATGAAGGATGATGCTCTTTAGGAATTGACTGATGAAAAATAGATTTTTTTATGCATGGCTGGACAGATGACAAGTGCTACATAGAGGTAGAGATACACAGAGGACCTCCGGCAGGCCAGAATAGTGACAATGAGGTCGGTGTGGTCATGTTTTGCGCCGTCAAACCAATGTATGAAGAAATAAGTATGTGACTTTAACTTCAGTGGAATGGCCTGGTATTTCCTTCATCCTTAAAACAAAATCACTGGAGTCGCCCGAAGCTTTTGCACCTGTGCGGACAACGCTGTTATTATTTTGGATAAGGTGTAATAACCTTATGCAACATGATAAAGCCATAGACTTCAGGTACTCAAGGTCTGTTAATGCTTATGGCCCCTGTCCGTGCCTGACTACACCGTTGACACCCGGCAGCTCTCACGACAGCCGGAGTTGTGTTTCTCTTCTGACCACATCATAAGCCGTAGCAGGGTGACGCCAACTGTGCAGCTGATGACATGGAACACAACGTCAGCAGTGCAGTCTGGCTGGAATTGACTCTGAGTTTTCATTGGGTAGAGGAGGTTCGATGGGGTCATTTCTTTGAATGAATGTCAATTTATATATATATATATATATATACACACACATATATATATAGAAAATATATAAATTTAATATATATATAAAAGCAATAACCGATAAACTTAGAGCGAAGAATAAAGAACGGTAAATGGCTCGAGTTTGGCACATGACAAATATAAAATGCTAGCTAAAATCGAACTCCAACCAACTATATCCCCAGTTACATACCCACACCCAAGTTGTTTGACCAGTCAATAACTGCGAATGCAGCTGCTCGGATGGGGATAACAGACGAGGAAAACCGCCCACCTATCAGGGCTGAATCTATACATTTTTAATGTCCCTGTCTCATAGCAACACAAAGTCAAGGAACTCCCCGAGGGAGTCTAGCTCCGAAATGCTGCCTGTCTGCATCATAACTAGATCTCCAATCAGTTGCTGCTCTTTAGGCGTCATCAGAGAGTAGGCCACACTTAATGAGGCCGCTTTCTAGGTGTTTGATGCTAGCGAAACCCCCTTCATTCTATCCATCACGTTGGGTTAGTGTCCTAGCCTGAAGGTTAACAATAGCTCAATGTGTCCTAGCCTGAAAGTTAACAATAGCTCAGTCCTTCATGCACTAGGATTGTGTCAGTATAACATGACATACACCGTACATTATATTTTACTAATACCTAGTTTAGTAAAATAACAATGTAGTCTTCCAGTCCTGCATTAAGACCCACTATTCAAGTCTGGCCAACACATATTCACTTACTACCGCAGTCATTTTACCATTAGTTGATTAGACGGTGCTGGTCTAAATGAATGCCGAGGTGCAGTCAGACACCTTACACGCTGGCAGAGAGGCTGTACTTATCGCCACTATTGGTTTACATACAAAACACTCATTTCACAATCACCTCTTCTCACATCACCTCCTCTCACTTCTCAATGTGAAGAAGTGGAGGTAAATATGGCTTGCGTCTCACATAAGTCACCAGACGTCTGAGAATTTCTAAACATCATAGATATGCCGATTGTTAGACCGTGATTCAAGCATGTCTTATGGACGCCTTCCAAATGCCACCCTATTTCCATTCCTCTGATCCCGGGGCCATGGGCCCCAGTCCAAGGCAGTGCACTGTAAAGGAAATAAGATGCCCATCGGGTCACAACCTGAAATATTTCGGAATGTCTGCGTTGCATGACACATTGCCGCATTGAGCAAGGCTTTGATTTCCCCGTGTAAACACAGTGATGTCATGAGAGAGACATTTCACTGCATGAGGTAAGAGGCTCGCCTCGCCAAAGAGGCGCACTAATCGGATTGGAACGCTGCAGTGCTCCACCGGTGGCTAGACCTAATTATATAACACACTGTATGAGCTTAATTACAGCCAGTAGTTGTTGTTTTGTTACAGTTTTCAGTTTGTTACAGTTTTAATTGGTGGTTCCGTGACAGAAACATAGATGCATGACAGTAGTAAAATGAATCGTCTTGTTTCACTTGTCAGCAGGACACTGTATGACGACTTTTTCAGGATCAAAGCATTTTAGAGATGGATAGCACTGATCCACGTAGCATTCAGGGGTGTAGAGGAATACATACCCAACTTCAGAGAAAACTCATAGAACTTCTTAAGTTTCCCAACCAACGGAACCACTGCAGCCCAGGCCCTCTCCTGTACCTGGTCCGCATTTGGGTTCTGTATTGCCTAGATGACAGACAAAAAAAAACAACTGAGCAGGAAACGGGAAACTCTTTTATGATCCCTGCTTGACTCAGATCCTGACCAAGAGGTTTGCTTTTCTGGCCCATACAAAAAAACTAAACATTTTTAAATATTAATTACATTCATCAAAAATATTAAATAAAGTACACAGAATTTGTAAGATATGTCAATATCAGAGGCTAATGCTTTTTAGCATTAGCAGTCACATAGAGAATGACTAGACTTGTTAGCTAGTAGCTAATGCTAATTATCTATAGATGCTATATGCCTTCCTCATCACATTCTGGATGAATGCTTGAAATGTGTTCCCTTAATTCATAGCTCACTGCAAACCTCCCACGCAACCTTGAACATGCCAAAACTGTGTTGTGGTATCAATAGTCATACAGTCTGTCAAACTTCTAATGTAAGTTTCATGTAATTTAGCTGTGTTAAATCTTTTCAGCTTTTGACATTATCACTTTTATAACCCATAACAAATTCCTAAAATGAAATAGTATTTGTCAGCAGCATTTTGTCATCTGCAGAATTACTTATAGTCATTATTATCCTTTAACCCACCTGTCGTATCTCTTCTCCAGCTCCTTTGTATGACTGCAGGTCATCTAGGATAGCCAGAGCCTCCATCAGTACCTGATTCACCTGCTCCCATATTTTCCGCTCCGCCTCAGTGGGCTGGGCATCTGGAGGTCGGAAAGAGATTTAAAAGCCACATCATCAACACTGATAGGCTGTTGACACGGAATGTCATACAGAGTAGGGCAGAGTGTCTGCATTTGTGAGCGATTCAGTGAGAGCATCTCACTGAAAGGTTTTGTTTACAGTATACAAAAACAGACATAGAGTTGTTACTTGATCGTTTGTACATTACAATAAGTGTGTACGATTTTCCAGCAAAGACGCAGTGTTTTCAGTCTATATTGTTTATATGAGTTCTGATGGTTTACAACGTGTAAATCTTTTTAGGCATTTATAATTATCTTAATTTTAAATCAATAGATATATACCGTACAGTATACTTCATTTATATCTCGTAAAATTGTGGTAACAAGTGTGCCTTTATCGCCCATTCTCTGTTTCTTGTTTTTTTGGTTTTTTTTCCCGAATCTATTGCAGGAGTAATGTGCATTTTTTTCTTAAAAGCATAACTTGCCAGTTTCCTTTACTTTTCTTCCTTTACAGCTATCCCTTTCTGTTTCTGCAGCCCGAGTTCGCGGGGCTCTAGACTCAATTTGATCCTTCCTTATCCAGCCAGATTCACTCTTCTGCATTCCCCCCGCTTTCGGCTAAATCTCCCGAACACTAACCCTGGGCTAATTCCAAATTCTGACCTAAGCTGTAAATTCCAAGATGAGGGGGAGAGGGGGGAAGAGGGAGAGATCGGAAAGGTTTTCGGCAGCGGTGATCTTTCAACCAGATTTTATGCCAGTAAGCTCTTGCATTCCCCCACTGTTCCTTTGAATCCCCTAAAAATATCCAACCCAGAATTCGTAGGAACCCAGATGTGATAGGTGAGTATGACGCTATGCTTTTCAGTATCCCATCCCGACAGGATCACCCCATCCTCTGCAAGGTGTGATGATCTCTGTGTCAGATAACCTCCGGGTGGAAAATTTCAGTTGATCTGTAAGCAAAATTTGCACAGGAAGCGTACCAGAAAAAAGCAAACACGAAAGTGGAGAGTGTGATTTTAAATAAAACTTCACCCCGACATGAAAGTATTCTCATCTTTCTCAGGGGGGAGAATCTCTGATGCTATACATGTGTGTGTGTGTGTGTGTGTGTGTGTGTGTGTGTGTGTGTGTGCGTGTGTCACTTACTCTCAAAGTCCAGGAAAAAATTCCCAGCATTGTTGTCTATGTCCCTCGTCAACACCTTGATCAGGTTCCCCATGCCGGCCAATCAAGAACCTGCACACAGGTGGATGGTTGACATTAGACTTGACTCAGCATCACTGTTCCTGTCGGCCCCACTGGGCCTGCGCTTCCCAGCCAACACCGTTCAGTCTGTCAGAGAGAATCTGATCACACACATACTGTGTGAACATGTTAAGGTTAGCGCGCAACGATGTCTTAAATTGTGTGTGCATGCGCGTGTCTTGTGCGCTGACCCTGACTCTGCCACCTGGCGTGACTAATCTCTGTCACGACGAACACATCTGGTCACCCCTGAGTGACTGGCAGAAAACAGCTGCCACCAGCGAGCAGACGGAACAGGGAGGTGTGTGTGCGCGCTTGTGTGTTCGTTGCCACATGACTGCTTCCCCCAATGCCAACTGCCACCTCTAACAGGGCTGATTCATGTTAAACAGGTGTTGGAGATGCCAAAAATGATTTTCCTTCCATGACCCACGATCAGATCAACACAGGTATTACCAGAACTCTTAACCCGTGGTAGGAGACTCCCCTCCTACAGGGCCGTGCAGACTTCTGCTCAAGCCCCGCCCCAACACATCAGGATTGTGACCCCGCCCATAAAACAATCCCTCACAGCTGCTTGCTGAATTTGCTGAGACTTATTTTACTGTTGTATGTATCATTATCAACATGCTTCACACAAATGGCAATAGACACATAATAATGAATCATGTCAATGGTCATACAGCTCTGGAAAAAATTAAGAGACCACTGTGCCTTTTTCTTTCCTTTCCAAAAAAGTAGAAAAGGAAGGTTTTGAGTGAGGAACAGAAGGGTTAAAATTAAGAGACCACTGCAAACTGAATGCTTCTGTTCCTCACTCAAAACTTTCCTTTTCAACCTTTTTGGAAAGGAAAGAAAAAGGTGCAGTGGTCTCTTAAGTTTTTCTGTTCCGTTGGCTGTACAATGGCAGTAGCATGGCTGTGTACAATCCAGTTGTTCAAAAAACAAATCTCTAAAGTGTGCTACAGTGTAAACGCGCGCGCGCACACACACACACACACACACACACACACACACACACACACACACACACACACAGTCTACCCCAATAAGGTGTTTGAGTCTACCATGTGAAGGGAATGAGTTAATTGCATATGACTGTATTGGGACAGTTCCAATGAATGCTCTACCTCAGAGGTTCATTTCAGTGTGTATGATCGTATTTCTTGTCATTACGGAGTATAATGCACTTTATTAAAGTGTTCACGGAGCTTGTTTTGCCACTTACACCGGTCCCCAGAGTTAGTTATCAAGGCATGTTATTTAAGAATAGGGAAGAAAAGTGCTGTTTAGGCCAGTGTTTCCCAATCCTGGTCCTCGGGACCCAAAGGGGGCACGTTTTTGTTTTTGCCCAAGCACTCACACACCTGATCCAAATGAAAGACTTGATGATAGGTTGATTACGTCAATCAAGTGTGTAAGTGGTAGGGTAACATTTGAAAGGTATAATATGATATTTACATAATCGAATAGAACATTTCCAGGTGAATTAGAAATATCTAATATTTGTGTCTACATTCTAATGATCATCCTATATAAAGAAAAAACACTATGCAGGCATGGTATCCTATACTATTTTTTATCAAGCTACGTGTAATTATGTAGTTTGAAGATACTAAGGCTTTGATTTAAAACATGAAAACATTCCAGATGGCTACAAAGTATGATATATTACTGTCAATAAATCATTGTTTTAGAATGGCACATCCATAACAATAATTTTTTCTTTGCCAATATTTATATAGCCACTGTTTTGGCTATATATTTATATAGCCAACGTTACTACAAAAATACACATCAAACGCTGAATAGTACATCCATAACGCTGGATAGTACATCCGTAACGCTGAATAGTACCTCCATAATGCTGAATAGTACATCCGTAATGCTGGAATTGCCCTCTGAAAACAGAACGCAGGCAGTTTTTATGTGATGGATAATTAAAGAATTCACCACATTTCCAAACTTATCATGGTGCACTGTTTGAGAAGAGCCATATGGGCCCGGGTCAGAACTAGTTCACTGGGAAGGGTGTAGTTTGTCAGTTGGGCACAATCCCTGAGTCACCATGGACCAGTTAAAGGGGCCAGAATCAGCCAGCTCGGAAACTAAACACCCAAACACTCCATTGGTAGGCATGACTACTGGGAGATCTCCGACTACCAGAGAGACTGCCCTTCTACGATTCTCTACTGCCTCCTAACGGTCAGTTGGGAAAGGTTTGGACCGGTGGTCTATAACCCAGTAACATCTATTTTCTGCTGATATATGACCTCCTTCCACTAGTAATATTTCATTGCTTCTTGAAATCCAACACAACGTGAGATACGCTCAAAATATGTTCAATTCCATTTGGATCCCAGTTATCACAACAAGTCAACTGACACATTTCTCCCAAATTAACCACCATGGAACAGTGGTTACCTTGCACATAATACAAACTTGATGTTTACGTTTTAGCCATTTAGGACATGCGCTTATCCAGAGTGAATTACAGTTCAAATGTAATGAAAATTACAAAATTACAAAAATAACATTAAAATAAAGTAGTAACCATTAGTTGCCCTACAACCTAAACCTCTGTTTGCCTCCCTGAGACCAGAGTGCCAGCCACGCCTTAAGTCCTCCCTAAAACCAGATCAAAGGCTTCAGGGGCATGTGTGGGAGTCTGCAGTAAATAAGACGGTAGTGTTTGGGTCAGGCTTAGTGATAAGGGCTTTGCCCAGACTTCACGCCCTCTGACCTAGCCTATGGGACTGGCTTATTCTAATCCAAGCTACTGCAGTTAACCATCTTAGCAACACAGGGCAAAACACTTAATTAGCTTTATTTCTTAGCATTTCGCTGTAAAGTAGCGGCCACATCAACTCATGGGCTGAACCTAGAGTATGTCATTAATCCACCGAGTTAGTCTACTGTACAACATATGCTTTTGGATTTTGTTTTGATAATAGTAAGACCCAAACACTTACGCTTCAATGACTGCCACTCAATCCACTACAGCTCCTCTATGCTCTCATAGGCTCAGAGAGGAGCTCAGCATTCTGCTGTATCCATGGAGCCCCAAAAAAAGCATTCTGAGAATCGGCAAAATCAGAAAATACAGTAGGTTTTTGGGTGGAAAGAGTGCTACTGTACGCGATTCAGTGATATATTTCAAAAGGGATTGGGTTGAATGTGAAAACATGCATAAAGATTGAGCTATAATCAAAAGCAGAAAAGGTTTAGGACTCACAAATATTGCAATTTCTGACATTCGACAAAGCAGCAGCAAAAGAAAACTTAGACATTTTAAACGATTAGTCAATTGTATTCATAGCCTCAACAGTCTAATCATTGTCTTCATAATCACATCATGAAGAAATGCAATATTGCTTTTGAAAGGTTTAAAATTACATGAAATTCTCTGTATGTGTATTCCATTGTTTTGTTTGTATTAAACTGATTCATGCATTAAAAGGTTTGTATCCAAAATCCTGCTCATTCTGTAGGTTAGGGATTGTGTCTGTGTGTGTTCAGTGATGGTGTTCACTGCCCTAATCATCTGGATCCAATTCTCAAAACGCTCTCAATCCCCTCTAAACATCCATCACTGGGAATGCCACTGCATACCAGAAACACCATTCCATAAACCCTCAGTGCGCATGCTGACAGAAGTCACATCGCGCACGCACGCGCACGCGCACACACACACACACACACGGGGGGATTGGCAAGGCAGACAGACACACTAAAAAAGATACAGTGCCAGACTTGACCCAGATTTGCCAAGTGACATCACATCGGAAGTTGGGTAAAGTTGCCCCCTCTGCTATTTATACAATATGTAATGCTAATCTCAGAATTGTTTACACAATACTACAGCTGTTGCGCTTGGATAGCCTGATTTTACACCAAATGTTTGCTGCACAGGAATAAGACGGGGCCATGAGAGAAGAATTTTGGTCAGTCACAGAAGTAAAAGCGCTGAAAGGAAATCGGTTCCTTATTTATAAATAAGATGGAGAACTAGCAGTGAAGGAAATACACTTGGCCTACGGCCAAATTCTACCCATAGTGGCACACCACACTGTATTAGTGGCCACTGCCACCAGTTGTTTAACTCAGGGTGTCAAGGGTGTGCTCCGGGATTCCATGAGTATTGAGACTCAAACCAGAAATTATTCGTCTAACTCACAAGAAAGGCAGATCCACAACTGGGAATGAACACCACTTCTGAATACAGATAGTCGAGGAAAGGCGTAACCCAGAATGGGGAATTCTGTTCAACCACTTAATGTGAAACATTTGCCAATTTTTTATGTTTAGCTTCAATGTGTAATTACATACGGTGAAGACTGAAAATGCCATGAAATATAGGCTACCATGAAAAAGACTGGTAGCAGTGCCCCACATTAAACTGGCCTGAGACATCCCACCGGGCCCAAAGACACACAAAATATCAGTAGAAACACTTTACCTCTAGCCTACTACATAATACCATGTTTAGAACTGTATGTTTTTATTATGTATAATACAATATTTGCTTTATCTGAACATAATTTAGCTAACACACAGCAAAAAAATCCCTAGATTGCCACTGAGAGTTCTGTCTAGGGAAGCAGTCCTCCCTAGAAATGTAATTCCATGGAATTCTACATTATTTTAATTACAATTTTCAAAGAAGAAAATCCTTTATTTTTAAGTACTTTGTGTTGTAGTTAGGAGAGTAACATCTGTTCGTTTTTCATTTGAATGTTTATCTCACATAACCTACTGTGCATTGTTTAAATGTATTGTCATTCTGACCAAGTACCCTCCTCAAAATGAAAAGAAAATAAACAATTTCACCATCATGGAATATTTGGCTTACTGGGGAAGTTCATCATTGTTAAATTATTTTGAGGAACGCATGTTTACTTGCTACAGATACTGAGCTGGGCAGCAAGGGTGGTGCTGTCAAACCACATCTAAATATACGGAAATAATTTATTGTTGAATAATATACTACAACACCGCCTATAACATCTGTATTCTGACATCAAAGACCACAATGGACTATAAACTGCAGATGAACCCCACTGAAATTTTCCCCCTGACTTCCCCCGGTGGGGGGTAAGAAAGGGGGTTGTTACACTCCCCTAATTCTGCACTCCAGACAAAAATGGTACGCAGTGATACGAACACTCACACGCATGCAGACTAATGGGTGGTAGGGCACAGAGGTGTTTCTGAATAGTCCTGATTTCAGACATGACAGGCCTGACACACATATTGAACAGTATTTGGCGCATTCCAAAATGAACAGGCAGACATCCCCCCTTTACCTGCCAACAAGACACACAGCGGACTATATCATTTGGTGCCGTTTCTAATTCCATCGCATCAGTTTGTCAATGACCTTATCTCAATCAAACATAACATAGATGGGATTTATAAACCATCTCATTCATATTTTTTACCCAACAACACGTCATTGTCCATCATAGTAAATTTCCTCCAACAACAGTAAGCCAATTGTGGAAAACGACATGACCTATACATTTCTATCTCAATACATATATTGGCAAATTATAAAAATGACGTGTACAAGTAGCATATTTAGGCAACACGTTTTTTATCCTCTGACTACCAGGTCATCAAATTCAGAACATGTTTTTTAGAGACGCCACTGTAGACAAAAACACAAATATCCGAGAGTAGGGAGGCCCTGTCCATTAAAGCTCTGTGCTATTTTGGCGAGGCGGCCACAGACACATTGAGTTTGGTAGGCTTATTTGGTAGTTTCATGATGCCCTCTGGTGGAGCCAAATTAAAAACCACACTACATGTACAACCTAAAAGTTGGGACGCTGCATAAAATGCAAATAAAAACAGATTGCGATGATGTGCAAATAATTAATCCCTATCTTTAATTGAAAATAGTACAAAGAAAAGATAAGTGTAGAAACTGAGAAATGTTACTGTTTTTGGAAAAATACATGCCAATTTTGAATTTAATGCCAGCAACACATTTCAAAAACATTGGGACAGGGGCATGTTTACCACTGTGTTGCATCACCTCTTCTTTTATCAATACTCTGTAAGCGTTTGGGAAATGAGGAGACCAATTGCTTAGTTTTAAAAGTCAAATGTATTCCCATTCTTGCTTGCTATAGGATTTCAGCTGCTCAACAGTTCGGGTCTTCTTTGTCGTATTTTTCGTTGCATATTGCGCCAAATGATTTCAATGGGTGACAGGTCTGGATTGCAGGCAGGCCAGTTTAGCACCCAGACTATTTACTACAGAGCCATGCTGTTGTAATACATGCAGAATGTGGTTTGGCATTGTCCAGCTGAAATAAGCAAGGCCTTCCCTGAAAAAGGCGTTGTCTGGATGGCAGCATATGTTGCTCCAAAACCTGTATATGTTGTTTAGCATATATGGTGCCTTCACAGATGTGCAAGACACCAATGCCATATACACTAATCACGGATGCTGGCTTTTGTACTGTGTGCTGATCACAAGCAGGATGGTCCCTCTCCTCTTTAGTCCGATGGACACAGCGTCCATGATTCTCGAAAATTATCTAAAATGTTGATTCATCAGACTACAGGACAGTTGTGCTTGGGCCCACAGAAGGCGCTGGCGTTTATGGATGTTGTTTATGTATGGTTTCTTCTTTGCATGGTAGAGTTTTAACTTGCATTTGTGGATGTAGAGATCTTTACATATATCTTTACAGACAATGGTTTTCTGAAGTGTTCCTGATCCAATGTAGTGATGTCCACTACAAAATTGTGTCTGTTTTTAATGCAGTGCCTCCTGAGGGCCCAAAGATCATGGCCATCCAATAATGGTTTTCTCCCTTGTCCCTTGCGTGAGGAGATTACTCCAGATTCTCTGAAACTTTTAATGATATTGTGTACTGTTCACCGATGATGAGTTCCCCAAACTCCTTGCAATTTTACATTGTGATACATTATTCTTGAATTGTCGCAGTATTTGCCCACGCAGACTTTCACAGAGTGGTGAACCCCTACCCACTCTCACTTCTGACAGGCCCATCCTCTCTGGAATGATCTTTTAATACCCAATCATATTACTGACCTGTTGCCAATTTACCTAATTAGTTGTGTGATATTCCACCAGGTTTAGTTTTTTAGCATTACACAATGTTTCCAGTCTTTTGGTGCTTCTGTCCCAGCTATTTTGAAACGTGTTGCTGGCATTGAATTCAAAGTGAGCATGTATTTTAAGTAAGTGAGCATGTATTTATTTTAAGTAATAACACTTTTCAGTTTCAATATTTGATGTTGTCATGGTACTATTTTCTATTGAATATAGGGTTTAAATGATTTGCACATCATTGCATACATACTTTTTCTTACACAGCGTGCTAACTTTCTTTGAAACGGGGTTGTGTAAAGGTGTCAACACACTGGGATGTTTTTGTAAGGGAATTTCAAGGTAATCAATAAGTAAGACTCTACATTATGTAACAGGGGTGATTGTATCGAAGACGCACATCTTCGAACAGTCCTCTGTCAGTCACTAAGCACAGCAAACTGAAACACGTTTTCAGAAATTTGTGCCAATTATTTAAAAATAAAAAAACAGAAATATCTCATGTAGATTAACATTCAGACCCTATATTCAGAACTTTGTAGATGCACCTTTGGCAGCAATCTCTTTGTGAGTCTTCTTGGTTTTGCCTCTACCAGCTTTGCTCATCTGGATTTGAGGAATTCTCTAATTCTTCCTTGCAGATCCTCTCAAGCGCTGTCAGATTGAATGGGGACCATCAGTGCAATCCAGTGGTCTCATCACAGATGTTCAACGGGCTTCAAGTCCAAGCTTTGGCTGGGCCACTCAAGGACATTCATCTTTCCCTCAATCCTGACCAGTCCCCCAAGTCCATGCTGCTGAGAAGCATTCCCATAGCATGATGCTCCCACCACCATGCTTCATCGTATGGATGTTATTAGTCAGGCTTTGTGCAGTGCCTTGTTTTCACCAGACATAGCAGTTTGCATTCAAGCCTAATAATTTTTTGGTCTCATCAGACCAGAGAATCTTTTTATTCATGCTATCAGCGCCGTTTGACAAACTCCAGGCAGTAAGTCGTAAGCCTTTTACTCAGGAGTGGCTTCCATCTAGCCACTAGCATAAAGGCCTGATTGATTGAGTGCTGCAGAGATGTTTGTCCGTCTGTCTGTTGGTTTGTCTATCTCCGCAGGGAAACTCTGAAGCCCGGAGGTCTACGGATAGTTCCTTGGACTGTGTTGGACCTAACGGTGTGTGCCATTCTAAATCGTGTTCAATCAGTGGAATTTGCCAAAGGTGGATCCCAATCAAGTTCTGGAGACATCTCAAGGAAGATTTCAAGGACACAGGATGCATCGGAGCCCAATTTGGAGTGACATGATAAAGGGTCTGAATACTTGTGCTTGAGATATCAGTTTATCATTTCCAATAAATTGGCAAACATCTCTAAAAATGTGTTTTTGCTTTGTCATCAAGGGGTATTGCGTGTAGAACGGTATTATAATTATCTGATATATTATTAATCCTTCAGTATATCATGTTCATGGTCATGTAGGAGAATATCAGCTTCTGTTTTAACCTCCAACTTACTATGTGAAAATCCCATATTACTCCGTTGGTAGAGCATGCCGCAGACAATGCCAGGGCTGTGGGTTAGAATCTTTTGAGGGGCTGGTACAAAATAAAAGGTATACAAATGTGTGCATTAACTACTGTAACTCTCCCTAAATAAAAAGTCTGTTAAATGAATTAAGCGTAAAACGAATGCTCCAACCTATGTAATGTTAGAACCAGAATTCTCTGAAACCGATGTCACTCCTGTGCTGGGGGAAAAACTCTAAAAGCTAGAAGAAGGAGACCCTTGATCTACCGCATTGCCATTAACCTATGTATTGGAAAAAGAGGGGCAGAGACAGCAGGGGAAAATGCCCAGAGCAAGAACATGAGAGGGGTGACAAGGGAGAAACGTGCGTGAACATGCCATGCATAACATGACTGTGCACGCATTTCTAATTGAGACATATGACTCACTTCTATGCAGAGTCACCCAAATGTATATGAATGCTTTTGTGAGATCCATGATTAAATAAGGCAACATACTAGACAGAATATTCATTTAGTGTGGTGCTGGTGTAGGCCGATGGAATTCCGTGAATGCGGCACATCGTAAGGCATCACCTAAATAGTTTGTAAAAAAGGGATCGACATTCATAAAGTATTTTTTTCTCCACGAAGGCAACTGCTGCATACCAACTACTGATATCACAGGAGGCAACCGAGGGTAGGACAGCTCGTAACAGTGTGTGGAATGGAGTAAATGGAGCTGTCTCAAGCACATGACAACCATGTGTGATGTTTTCGACACCGTTCCACTTATTACGTTAGCGCCGTTACTATGAGCCCGTAATCCCCAATTAATATTATTTTCTGCTTTTGCAGAGGCAGGCTCGCTATCTGCTGCCTGTATGACTTCAGCGTGTTCCCTCACACACAAGCTCACACACGTACACAAACACACAAATCTGATTTAGCAACATAAGATATTCACGAAAAAAGACTATGGAGCAAACAAAGCATGGCAGGTATTCCCACATAAGTTAACTAATTTATAAGAAGTAAATAATTAATATTTATCAACACGTCTGTGCATATCAACACATACTTGTATGCGAGTCAACACTTTCCAGTGTTAATTAACACAGTGCTCAGGGCTGACGCTTTCAGTGCTATCCGACAACACCTCAAAAAGCATGTATGCACCAACATTCTGGTGTGTTCCCCAAAACTGACAGATATCCTGCTTATTCTATGCCATTTTCAAGAACATTTCAACCAGGACTTCTAGAAAACAGTACGTAGCCTCTGGCTTTCTGATTGGTTTACGAAATTATGGCAAACTATACTTACAGCGCTAGTGTACCTGCAAGTCACTTTATGCTGGCTCACTAAATAATGTCATTATTATTAGAATCCAGCCAGAGTTTAGATATTCAACATTCAGATTTTTTTATTAATTACACAACATTAGGATACTACATAAGCTGTTAAAACTGGAACAAACAGTTCAGTATCCGGCACTATCATCTCTAAGCGGCCTAATCCAAATACAGTACAGGCTTTTGGGGGTAGTTTTTACATTGCTTAAGTCCTGCACAGTGTTACCAAGACAGATCTGTTACTGGCTGGGAAATGTCTATTAGACACCCAGGAAGTTACAAAGCAGCAGACTGGCAATTCCTTTGTGTTTGTGTTCACTTGTCTCACTTCTCTATCTGCGCCTGTAATGGGGTCTAGTTTCAATCTGCCAAACACATGTGCCAAGCTTCACAACACACTGAACAAATCATCGCCAAACAATGAAGAAAAACATCTGAGCTCTTGGTGATATTCAACAGAATTGGAAACAAACTGCATTGTCTTTTTTAGATGAGAAATAGTCCAACAGAAAACCAGAAATGATCTATAATTGACTGCACAGAAGTGAAATGCATAATGTGTTGTTGTATTTTTGTTGTATTTATCATTTTCCATTCATGTTCTTTTTTCAGGAACTTTATGTAAAGAAAAAAAAACTTCACAGATGTCAACATTCTGAAATAAACAAGTAAGGAATAACGACACAGGGGTGTAGCACAAAATTCTGGGCCCTGTACATAGGCGGTCTCTGATGGCCCCTCCCCTCTTTATTCAAACATTTGAGGGCCCCTCTACACGTAAGGGCCCTATATCCTCAGTACCCCTTTTCCCCCCCAGTCCGCACCACTGAGGACGCACTATGTGAAATATTACACAGCCCCTGAAGTATATGAGCGATATAGGAGGCCTAATAAACACTTTAAAGAGGTAGCTAGTCAAACCGGTTAGTTTGCTCTAACAGCATACTGAGCGTTACTTAAATGACTCCATGGCACGTTCTGTAAAAATGCACAGCCGGAGGCTAGACTTTCACTGACACAATAATGACCATCCTCTGGTCCTGCTGCATACATAAAAACCCACATTATTTTGTTACCATTACTTTCCATAGCACATTTTAAGACAGCCCTACAGAATTCAAAAACACCAATGATAACTTCACATGCAGTTCACACAATAATTCTGTACATCAATGTATTATAATTACTCATCTAGGGGGGAGCACATTCTAGAAACTAAAAGAGCTCTTTGCCCAAAAACAATCACTGAAAAAAACTTTTATTTCCGGTAGAAACCTGTTCTTTCTAATTAGACAGGGCCCCGCCATTAAGTAAAAGGTATATTTTATGGGGACATCCCAAATAACCCTTTTGGAAGAGTGAACCATAAACACGAGTCCTTAATATTACATTATTCCGCAATAAACATTTAGGATTCTTATATTTCCTGCTGCTCTGTGGCTGTTGTTTAGCACGCAGTATAACTTTCAAATGCACCAGAACAGCCAAATAATCTATGATTAATGTAATTATTCTATAATGCAACAGTTATTAGAATGTCAATTTCATATGTTGTCATTCTTTACATGTATAGATGCATTGATCAATGTGAAAATGGTCGTAATTCATCAGCCCAGGATTGCGGAGTGCCTGGACACAGTGCAAAGCCGTGGTATATTGGCAATATACCACAAACCTCCAAGATGCCCTCATGAGATCATGAACTGGTTATCAACGCAACTGGAGTAGTGAAAAGTGCTGTGACGTCATACCCGTGGCATGCGGTCTCATATGCCACGCTTTCAACCAAGCAGCATTCAGGATTCAAACCATCAAGTTTATACTACACAAGAGTATGGTTACCCGCGAGAACCAGATTGATGATGCCACTTGGTCATCGAAAAAGGAAAATCCCACTAGTAACTGGATTTAGATGTTTAAAAACACTATTTGATTATTTTCAGTCTGAATGAAAGAAGCTCCATCACAGCACTTCAGTCGTACAACATTTCTGATAAGGTTGCGCATCCACCATCTAATATTATCTATTGGTAGTTTTAATGACACTATCGTCACTTCAAATGTGTTTAAACTGTCGTCATACAAAGAATGTTGGTGCCCGCAAGAGTTATTTGATTCGAGTTCACAATGGCTTAGCTGTGTCAAGAACATTTTCCTATTGCTTACTTTTAAACCGGTTGGTTTGAATCCTGTGTACTGATTCGCTAATTGCCGTGGTATATGAGACCATATAGCACCACGGTTATGACAACACACCACTTTTTACGGCTGTAATTGCGTTGGTAACCGGTTTATAGGAATAAATAAGGCATCTCGGGGTTTAGTGATCTCGGAGGCTTATTATTTGGTATAAATCCTGTTACGAGACTGCTTAATACTCAGTAGCTAGAGAAGTAGGACTCAGTTGGTACTTGGTGCATGGAAAGGGAACATTCTGGATAGGTCAAATTAAGTTTTAATAGTCAGCTAAATGCCATTTTATAATATTAAACCGTATGATGATATTGTTATGACCCTCTCAGTATCTACTTGACTGTGGTTCAGAGTTAGTTGTGAGAGCAAATACTTCAATTAATTTCTCACCTACTGTCTGAGGACAAGTTCGTTGCAAATCCTTAAACTCGTGCACGTTGCAAACTCGTATTGAAATGCATGCTGACGCACAGGTGGCAGTATGCCCCTAGTTTCATCACCGGTAGCTACTTGATAAAATCAGCTAAACGTCATTATGCAAACTGTACTACATAATGGCAGCCCTCTTCAGCGGTCTCGGCTTCTGCCTATCCTGAGATATCTTGTCAACAAGGTTGAAACTTTGACTAATTCACACATTCTTGTATTGCTACGCAAACTATGCTAGACAAAATTACACATCTGAAAATATAACAACTAACCTTATCGGCTCGGCCGAAGGGTATTTAGAGAACTCGAGGAAGTAAAGGCGTCCCTTACGAAAAAAGATTGCGGTCACAGTGCAGCACAGTATAACTGCAGTCAGTATGCAGCCAATGCTGCCTCTAAAGTAACACCGTTGACTAGTTTCTGCACTTTTACAGGAGCTTCTAACTGCAATCTTTTCTGTAAGGGGTGTTTTGAAAAAACAAAATGAGGAAGTGGTAACATTACTTTGAAAAGCTGCCTTTTACATTGAGGAAGTATGACAAAAGTTCTGTTGTTTTTCTTTTCAATTTGTAAACTATTCAAACATCAGCTAAAATGTTCTGTGTTAAACTATAGTAACCAACCTTATTACATGACAGGGCCTCAGCAAATTCTCTTGTGATATAGAACCAAAGACAACCAACCAATTGCATTCCCCTAGGCTACGCAATTTCCAACCGTCGAGTTTAGAAGGCCAACGTCTATGCAATATTAGCTATTCCATCGTTATTACATCTTGAAGCATAGACTATCAATCAAGCACCTGAAATAATGTATTCACCGGCTTAAGAATTTAAACATGCTACAACGTAAAGCATCAAACATTTTCGTCATTATTGCCTACCTGCTGATAGTGCCCACCCTTCTGCTGCACGTTTGGAGTAACCCGACAGTCAACACGGATTAACTCAAAACAGTACTAGAATAATGCTATCTTGAAAACACAACAGTGGGTTGATCAATGTCCAGATAAACACAAATACCTACCTTCAATAACGAAAAAGTATTGACCTACACTTGGAAAAGATAAGTAAATCTTCGTATTAGGATAACACGTAATTCTCCAACAACCAGGTACGTTGTGTGCCTCCTTTTACATGATTGGCCAACCCGGAAAAATAATTTTGTCAGTGGCACAGGTTCCGTCTAGTAGCCTAGTGCAGATTTGTATAAGGGGAGAGGCTGTCCATAACTATAAAAGGAATTGATTTTGCGAGTAGGAAGTGACATTTGACAGCCGCGTCAATGTGGACTCCGACTGTGCTGAATGCAAGTGCAATTGCATTAATATGTGATGGCTAATTACGTCGATACGCGTGTGGCCCGTTATATTTATTTTTGCTCTAAGTGACCTCTGCATGTGACAATCTTTTAGAAATGATGTAAGCAGAAAATTATGCACAGGCGTCTGTAACACTTGGCTGATTGATTCATTACAAAAAGAGATCACAACTTAAAATGTAATCTAACAATTTTTTTTAACCATTTATGCACTAATCAGTGGTTCCCAACCAGGGGTACCTGGCTTATCCATAGAGGAAATCACAGATTTTCTAGTAAAACGCACGAGGGGGTACTACGAATTCAAGTTGGGTCATGAACCAAAATGTATGTGAACCATGGCACCTGGTCACCGATGAGAAAACAAGTTGCATAAAAATAAATAGTACATTCAAAAACACTGGCCAACATAGTCGCACTAAAGACAAACGCAACAACAATCCTTTAAACAAAACAAGAATTCACAATGATTCAACATAAAATCTTTATTAGCCTATTCGGTGAGTAGCCTAATGCAGTCATAGTTCCATCCCCAACATACACACAGCATCAAAACCTCCAACACACAAGGAGGTACTGGTTTAGACATTTTCATCCAGTTATTCCCCAACAAAACAATGTCAAACAACTAAAAAGCACTGTTTGGCAGTACCTGTCAAATATCAAACTTGAGTGGGGAATAACACAGATGGCACGGAATCTGGCATGACGTTGTTGCTGTGGGAATATTTAAAAAAAATAATTATTAGACCCTACCCATGTCCAGTTGGATATAGTTCTAGATTAAATAAATATTCACAGAAACATAAACATGTACAGGACTTGTGAACGAGATGATCAGCTGTCACGGCCTAAACCCCCTTATCTTGTCCTCCCGTGGAGACCCACTGGATATGCCTGGCCTGAAATCCCACAAACTTTGAGAAATGTTACCAAAAAAAGTAGACAAGCCCGGTATAAAGGGTCTGTGATGAAAACTTAAATTCATCAGCCACATTCAGAACAATTATAACACAAGACCTGCTGTGCATCAACAGCTTCTCTCTGACGAGAAGAGAATGTAGTCGAATGAGCTTCTGTAAACAGTAAATGGCAGACAAAATTAAAAACCCTGAAGATAGTGGTGTCGCTGGCAATGGCCTGTACGCCTGTCTCATACCAAAAACAAATAAGTCGATTTTACATTTACCAACTACAGCCCCTAAAAAAATTTCACTGACCATCAACATCGAACAGAATAAAAGACACACTCAAGAATAGTTAATCTACTTCGTGTTAATACAATAGCCTTATTTTAAACTAAATGAAAATCTTCTCCCTAAAATTGGTGCGATTGTCGGCGTGGCGGTCATTCCTAATAGTTTTCACACCTCCATCAGTCACAGCATATTCCTCCATGACCAAACACAACAAATACATACAGATATATTTTTCCACCATGAAGTTGAATACGAGCTCTTTTTATATCTTTACAACTGAGAATCTCACAGTACCATAAACTGGCCTCTTAAACTCTGTCTGATGTGTGGCCCCTGATTTGTTGCTAGGGCAGTCACTAGGGAAGCTTCTACCACTCTGCCCTGCCCATCACCGCTGGACCTAATACTTCTTCGTGTGGTGTGCGTGTGCACAAATGTCCTTGTGTGTAACTCTGAGATTGCCTCATTTCCCTCTAACCAGGGGCAGGGTTAGCGGGTCACAGACCAGCAGATCCAAAAAGCTGGGTAGTCTCTTTCAGTCCCCTTTGAAATCAATCTAAGCTGCTATACAACCTGGTATCAAGGGAATACGTAACATATTAAACGTAAATCTGTGATGAATTAGTATGATGTTACGTTACGTTCGAGTACGTTACACAGCGCTACCAAGATGTATGTTACAATTTGCAAGACTGCATGTTACAAATTAGGGATGCACCGATACCAATACCAGTATCGGGCCAATACTGGGCTCATGTACTTGTACTCGTACTCATAGAAATATGCCGATACCACGCACCGATACCACGTCATGGACATTAAGTGAAATTCGATGGTTGTGTCGTCTCTGGGCGCATAATTATAGAATATGGAACTCAAATTGGTAGAGCGGGAAGACAGATGTCAGCAATGACACAATTAAAGCAGAGTGCAAGCTCTGCTCTGCTAAATTGTCAAGAGGAGGAAAGGAAAAACACTAATTTAACACAAGCAATTTCATCAAACATAACAGAGTTCAAGGAGTATGCTAGTGCTAGCAGTGCAGAACCACAACAACAACTAACTTTGCAGCAAACACTGGAGAAGAGAAATAAAATGTCCAGAGATAGCCCACGGGCAGAAAAAAAATGAAAGAGCAGAGGCTCTTGCTGAGTTCGTTGCACTTGATGACCAGGCATTGTCGGTTGTTGATAATTTGGGATTTTGATGGTAATAGTCATTTTTATGTGAGAATACTGCCTTATTAAAGCTGCACTAGTTAGGATTTTTTCAGGGAAAAAAAATTACAGCATTTTGCAATTACTCACTGGTCAGAAAGCGGTTCCGCACCAATGCCCGATAGAGAGTGAAGTTCCGCACCAATACCAGATAGAGAATGATGTTCAGAATAATAGTAATAATAATAATATGAAAAATAGAATTACTCGTTCCAAAAAAACAGCTCTAACTCAGAGTTCAACATTATTCTTAGCCTTGCTAATTTTAGCTTAGGGTTCCTGGGTGCTAGCTATAGAGAGCTATTTTAAGTCTTTTGCTTCTTTGCAGTTTTCTTAGTGTATGCTGTAGTAGACAAAGAAGGAACTGGCAGTTTGTCATGGTCACTAGCTGCTCCCAGTTGTGTACTAATGCTATATATATCACCCAAATCTCTAATCGCATACTACAAGTTCGTACTTCCCCGATGATGGAGTATGTACTGTTTAGTGTATAATAAGCTTGTATGCCAGTATTGGGACCGACTGGGATACACGAACTTGTCATAAAATTGCATCTCAACATTAGATCACTTTGTCACATATTAACATCATGCCAAGTTTGAATATTTAGCTAGACACCACTAAGCATTGTGTTAAACTGCCTAACATTTCTTATGAAGTTTACTTCCGCCACAAATAGCATCTATGAACTGTACAGCTTTTGCCACTGGCCGTCTTAACAGCTTATTAGCCTGAAAAAGGCCTACTAGTATCTTACTACTTGGAATAGTTATAAGAATTGAGCAATTGCTAGCAAGACTGAAGACAAACTTTACACTGACAAAGCTATTTAATTTCATGGTACAACAACATTCATTTTTCTTTCATTTGTGAAAGACACTGATACAATATCTATCAATATAAGTGACGATAACTAACTTTTTCGTCAAATGAAAAGACAAGAGAATCGTGGAAACACCAGAACCCTGTCCACAACATATTTATAGGGGACACAACTTTTGTCTTTTTACTGAAAAAATCCTACCTAGTGCAGCTTTGAGTACTTGGTATTGGTACTCGGTATCGGCAAGTACCCAAAAATAAGTACTCGTACGCAGTCTGAAAAAAAGTGGTATCGGTACATCCCTATTACAAATGCTACTAAAATATATCTTATCTTACGTATCATTTAAAAAGTATGATATGTTACAAATAAAATGTATGGTCAGGGTTAAGGTTAGGTATCACAGTACTGAGGTTAAGGTTCAGATTAGAAAACCAAAAAGGTTTGGGGTGTTTCCACTGTCTGTGCTGTAACATAACATATCTTAACAATTCGGCTGTCAAACATTACATAAAAAAATAACTTATATATTCCCCTGACATGAGCTTGTGGCGTTGACCTCCAATGTCTGTGTCTAAGAATTACCCATGTTAAATTAACAATAGCTAATGCGTGTTTGCATTCTAGTTTTGAAAATTAAGGGGAAAAAATATTTTGGTTGGAGTCCATTTGGGCCAGTTATGTCAGAGATATTGCAAGTTTTAGCTAGACTCAATTATTTGAGCATGTGTTCCAAATTTCATAATTCTTAGTCAAACAGATCAAGAGATATGTGCATGTTATAGCACCACTGTGTGGTTTGTTAACAAGGTCTTTTGTTGGTAACAGACATTACACCTGTGGTAAGAAATATGTTGAAACTTCCCGGGTGTGGATCAAGGATCAACTTGTTCTCCACCAATCCTAACCTTAAACAATTACTTTCAGAGAGCCACTTGAACAATTACTAGTGGAAGGCTTCACTCACAATACTTTGATTTATTACATTTTGAATATCCCTAGACCCACCTTGCCTGCTCGGAATGAAAATAAATGACCTGTTTTTTACCTGCCCAGTGCATAATAATGTCCAGGCTACTGTATCTGCCTCCCTTGAGTGTGCGTGTTATGTGTGTGTGTGTGTGTGTGTGTGTGTGTGTGTGTGTGTGTGTGTGTGTTTGTGATGCAGTCTTCACATTCAGGATTGATACTGGTCTCAAAAAGGGGAGATTTACATGAAAATGTAAATCAAGATTCGGTAATTGGAATTATAGTACATCTTCCTTGTACTATAATATTGATAACTGGATTTGATCATAACTCAAAACTTCTATCAACAAAGCCAGGCCAGTAGGGGGAAGAATGAATACTGTAACATCCAGAGGAACAATGCGCAAACTGTGGTCCTTCATAAACAACCAGAGATGACCACCAACACCACCGCAAATGGTTTGACTTTGTAGGTTCTCAATCACTGTCACCTCAGTTTGCATAAAATACCATGATAAAAAAGTAATTTCAAATGGATCACATAACAAGCAAAAAAAAAAAGACACTATATTTGTCATGAATAAATACTTCCTCCAACCTTTCAGTGTTAGAGATATCTCTGTAAACTCACTTTGTCTCATTGCCCAGACACCATGCCAGTTAAGGGAGTGGATATAGAACATAAGGGTTAGTATACTGTGTATCTAAATAACATACTCCTTATCAAATAGACCCAATGATCCATTATCTACTTACGGAAGCTCAAGAGATGGTAGTGACGGTAAACAGTTCAGCTGAAAGGGTTTACCGTTGGAACAAGACAGCCCTAACTCTCTAGGCAGGCAGGGTCAATGTACCAATGCACACTTGCATATGCTGTACAAACATATATACACTCTTAGGTGTGTATGTGTATGTACAAAGATACACTTACACGGACATACACAGATTTGTCTATACACAGACAGTTACAGCATACATTGGGAACGTTTTTAAGTGCTTAATTCAAAGGATGGCTACTGCAAACCCAGTTTTGCATGCTGGGTTACGGCTACGGTAATACTGGTAGGCAGGATAACAGTTTATGTACAAGTCTTCATTGCGATGAGGCTGGGTTAGATTCTTTGTACGGTTTTGTTTTGTTTCCTGTTGTAACAGCAGCTATTTACATAGACTCCGCCCACAGTCCGGAGCGAGGCCAAGGTAGGGCGGGGCTTGTGCTAGAGGAGGGACCTCACACCTGTCTCTCCAGCTGTCAGTCAGAAAGAATGTGCACAAATGACATGGGGAAGACCCCTTTCCTCTCAGGATATCCCTCTATGTGCCCAATCTGAAAGAAACAGGACAAACGCATAAAGACCAATATACAAGACTTATTTCACTGTGACAGCTTCACAGTGAGGCTAACATGTTTGACACGCAAACGAGAATACTATTAAGCAAGTGGTGGCTCGTCTATTAGGGTTTGTTGGTCTTCGCCCATTGTTGACTGGTAACAAAAATAATATTTGAATAGATTTCATAATATAATGTATTATTTTACAAATTCTTTAAGTAAACTTAATGTTTTTCAATTACCTACTACAACATTTTTAAGTTTTTGAAAAAATATTTATTGCAGCACACTGGTGAGTTACATGCATTTGCGGTATTCATGGGCTCTGCATTGTGCTAGCGCAATAACGCGCAATTAAATCATAGGCTTTACCAACGAATCAATCGCACTTTTCCCATTTTTTTCAATCTTGAGTAAATTCAGTTAACAGTATCAAGTAGGATGAAATGATTATGATACAAGCTTAATGCGAGATTGCTGAGTTCATAAATAAAGAATTCTACCACCCCTTGACACTGCCCAAATCCGGAGCCACCCCTGCATTTGATTTTGTCTCTCGTCAAAAATGAGTATTTGAATTTCCTGATAGACCCAAATTCTTCTCTAATTATATTAATCCTTTGCCAGAAGAACATAAATCCATCTCCTACAATCAATTGAGGTGAGCTGTGCTTTCGACGAACGTTAACGATGACTGAGACCACAGCCTGACGGAGGTCAAATACTCACCCACCACTCAGGGTCCTCCTCTCCTGTGACGATGATGACCTCTCCCTCTACAAAGGTCAGCTCGTCATCATTATCAGCCTGGCAGTCATAAATGGTCCGAACCCGTCTGGTTTTACTCTTCCCCTAGTTAAAAATGCAACAAAAAAAAGCTTAGCACTGTATGCTTACTGTCAGGGTACACATACATTTTCACCTGAAGTGTGATGTGACAAAATTACACAGTGCCTTGTAAAACTATTCAAACCCCTGACTGACAAAACATGTCACGAGAATGCGAGGTGGCCATACTTAATTGTTAACCCCTCCATGGGAACCCTGGGCTAATCCGTGAGCAGGATTCAAATACTCATCTCGAAATGATGCAGCTAAGCACGAGGCAGTGACACGGACTGGGGTCATGTTAAAACAACAAAGAAGTCCTAAGAACATGCGCAACAATGTCCTGGTCCTGAAGCAGTATCTTTAAGACTCACGGTGTTGAGCGTCCGGGGCAACGGCACAGGCATCTCCACAGCACCGGGCAGGGCTCCGTTGGTGTCCTCGCTGGCTTGCCTGGGGGAGAGCTCCTCCGATTGGCTGAACGACTGCAACTCTGCGGCCTGTGTTCTGGGTACCGCTGCGTCACCCGGAGCGGGGCGCCCACTCACTGGCGGCTTTGGAGGGATGTCACTTAGTTGAGGTTTGGGGGGGAGGTCCTTGAGCTGAGGTTTGGGCGGCAGGTCAGACAGCAGCGGTTTGGGCGGGAGGTCGGACAGCTGGGGCTTGGGCGGGAGGTCGGACAGCTGGGGCTTGGGAGGCAGTTCGCTTAGCTGTGGTTTTTCCGCCAACGGGGCCCTCAGAGGGGTGTCGCCCGGGGTCTGCAGGGGCTTTGAGGAGGCGTCGGGCGGCAGCAGGGGCTTTGAGGAGGTATCGGGCGGCTGAGGGGATTTCTGGGAAGACTCTGGTTGGCTGGAGGTTGACTTCTGGAGAACCTCAGGACCCAGAGGCTGGCAGGACTTGTCCACTGGGGGGAGGTGGATCGTGTCGATCTTCCGTAGTGCCACTTCAGCAAAGGATGGTAAGACAACTTACATTAACATGTGGCGTGTATTGTAGGTCAACATTGTCCTTAATAAACAGATGTAGTGTTGTTGTTTTTTGCCAATTGTCTGGGAAACCGAAACGTATACTGTGTGATTTCTTGCATTGTTAAGAGATTGCCGTCTACCTTTTTGAGGTAGCTTGGGTAGGACCCTTGGACCAAGTGTTGACTTCGTATTAGTAGTGGTAGTGCTGAAAGAGAAGATTACAGAACAAGTGAGACGTGGTAAGACCTTGTGTCGGTAACAGTAATAAGGCAAGAAATGCCGTTATGTGCAAATACTGATTAAAGAATAAATATCATAGTGAGTCATGATGATTTGAGTGTGCGTGCATGACAAATAATAACCTGTTTCATCCATAAAGATCTCCCTGCACTGGATCTGCGAGTTGTTGGATAGATTCAGGTGCAAAGACCAGTTGGCCATTTGCTATTTAACGCAACTGCACTTATGGCAAAACCACTTATAGAGTTGAAAAATGTGCTGGAAACACAGCACCCACATAGACATAGTAAATAGATGGAAACCCAGTTACTGCGGATGAAGACGTCTGCTGAATATACTTGACTGGCCCAGAGGACAGGAGTTAGGGGAAGCTGGGAGGGTGATGTACCTTTGCTGCTGCTCAAACTTGTTTCCAGGGGAGGTCCTGCTTCCAGGCGGGGGAGTGGACTCGCTTCCTGCGTGGAAAAAACAAGAGTGTAGATGGCCACATGTGGCTTATTCTATTTACAAAATATTATTATACACAGTCAATGATATCTACTAAAGCCTCAGAAGTTTACTTTTTTATGTCATGGATGATTAGTCATTGCATCTATAGCTTTGTCTATGAATTCTGAGAGTTTTTCCAGCCCAAGGCCCAGCCCTCAGCTTTTGAAAGTGGTGGGTGACCGCTTTGTTGTTGTCTGAATCCCGATTTGGTTCACTCCAAAGACAAAGCCTGACAGGTATTTTCAAACCTCAGAAGATAAGGCATGTCCATGCCCATTTGCCAGTACATGAATAGAAATGACATGCAGCACAATTCCAATTAATTCAGAATGCAGTGTATTGTTTTCTAGCAATGATGAAAAGGAGAGCAAACATAACACCTATTTATAGTCCCTATATTGGTTGCCGTTATTGATAATAAGGCCTTGCATCCAAATACATACTGTAAAACCAACATAGATATACTAAGTATCTGGTCGGCCCTTCAGATTTACTGCCTCTGGCCTTTCAGCTGTTACAAAGGTCAGGACCAGACACACTTATTTTAGTATCGTTTTCACTGTCTGTAGTTTTTCTTTTGCTGTTTCATTCAACACTTTCAAATACAGCTCCGGAAAAAATTAAGAGACCCCTGCACCTTTTTCTTTCCTTTCCAAAAAAGTAAAAAAAAAAAAAAGAAGGTTTTGAGTGAGGAACAGAAGGGTTAAAATTAAGAGACCACTGCAAATTGAACGCTTCTGTTCCTCACTCAAAACTTTCCTTTTCAACTCTTTTGGAAAGGAAACAAAAAGGTGCAGTGGTCTCTTAATTTTTTCCGGAGCTGTATATTGTGCAAGACATTTGCATTACAGATCAGGTTTAATTAGATAATTTCAGAGGACAGAACTGAAAACAATGTTTTTTTCTAGTGGGGAAAAAATTGGATAGCAGTCAACATGAGTCATGGTGCAAGCAACCTATAACATCATGAAAAGGAAATGGCAAAACAATCAATAACCTTCATGAAGTCCTCTGAGGAAGGCCCGAAACATCAAACTTTTGAAAGTCGCTATGATCGAAACCTTTTAATGCTGTGTCTAATTCTTTACCCAAATGAATGTTACTCATTATTTGGATGTGTGCAAACTCTGACAAACGCTGTACTTGGAGTGAACCATCCATTAAGATACTGTAGCCATTTAATTGAAGGACATTATTGTTTTGCTTAACTAGCCATTTGTATGTCAGCTACATGTATAATAATATGATGAGGCCTGTTTGCTGATTTTTTTTTTTTTTTGCACAAAAGCCTGACACACCTTTTTCCTTAGTCATACCGTTTCACAATGATGAATGACTATCTATAAGCTGAGATTAATGGTTATAAGGTCATATAATATTTCAACAAACCTAAGAAGCAAGTAGACCGAATGAGAAATGAAGCTTTGATCAAATCCACCGCAAAGGTCATGTGTAGCAAGATGCAACATTATGGAACATTCAGAGATACATTTGTCATGTACAACAAACAAGCTACTATGACATCTATCTACGCATAGCATTTCCATTTACAACTTCAACAATGTTTTGTTCCTGGCTGTGAACTAAGCCATCGAGCAGAGTATGCTAAAATGCACCTCAACCCACTCAACCCCCAACCCACTCAACCCCCAACCCACTCAACCCCCAACCGATCCCACCTTTGCTTTGAGGGCCTTGTAGGACTGGGCTGGGGGGGTCTGAGAGGGTGCGCTTGTGCCCGGGGGGAGGGGGTGGGGGTCTCTTCTTAAGGGTGGAGCTGCCCCCGCTGCCTCCAGTCTGGGAGCCCAGGGGTAGGGAGGTAGGTGGGCCACCTGAGGGCGCTAGAAAAGCCAGGGAATGAAAGGCATGCGGTGACTAATTGAAACAAGACGACATAACCCTTGTGGAGACGCGAAGATGGAAAAGGATGTTGAAGACACTCGATTTCTCTCTGGCACAAAGGGTAGGGCACTACTACTATTTTTGAAGAATGAACAATACAATTTCAAATTATTGTGGATTATTCCGTTCATCACAAACACGCCAGTTAAAAAAAATCCTGTACATCGTTAGCCTACTGATGCGCTACGGCCGGTGATTGAATTGAACACTGTAAGTGTATCAGTCTCATAGGCTGCAGCCACTGTGTACTAGTTCTTGTTAAGGCTCAAGTAAACAGTGTTGTGATCCTCCTTCTGTCTCATGAAGCTACAGGTTGCGGCCATAGATTTCTGCTGCCGAACACATGCATGCATAGGTTAGTCATGGCCACATAACGTTTCACGCAGACCGTTCCAATGCTAAGGCCCTCAGCAACTGGCCATCACTCTCACAGAGACTAACAACACCTGGCTCGCCACATCAAGACGCGGCTCGCCACATCAAGACACGGGTCGCCACATCAAGACACGGGTCGCCACATCAAGACGCGGCTCGCCACATCACTTCTAAACCGGTGTGGAAACACAGTGGCTGCTCTACACTGCACTCAAAACGCTGCTCAATCCCGCGTCTACTGAAACTGTAAATCCCATTATCTTAAGGATAACATTTATTGTATACAATTGTGTCTACTTTCTGTGGATTGTGTATTCTGCACCTGTACATTGTCTACCACTAGCAGCACCAGTACACAATAAAATTCACAAAAGTACTCGGCGCGTGTAAATGTACCTAGCGATTATAGGCTATTCACGCTGTGTACAAAACTTCATGTGCCGATCAAAAACTGCCCTCCAAAAAGCTTAAACTTTCACTGTTGACACATTCACCAAAAAAATATGTGAATGTCCCAAAAAAAAAAGGACATTCAGATTTCCCACGAACGCACCACATACAAAGCTGACAGAGTTGTTCGCCTCAGCAAACCTTCCTATAATCGAGTTGGCTTAGTAAAACATGCTTGATTAAAACCCTTGCTTTAACCGTGGGAACCCGACACCGTGGTCCCCGTCGATCTTAATCTTATCTTATTTTATATTACATGAACGTCATTGATGTCACCTTTCCCGGCTGTCCTGCTGGGCGCTGTGGTCCCATCGGGTCCCGGAGAGGGAGGGGTGTCTGTGGATGTGCTGTACACTGGGTTGGAGAAGGCCCCGTACGAGAGGCGCTGTTTGTCCCTGTGAGGAGCGTAACCCCCAGGGAGGGCGAGCTTGTCCTGAGAGGAAGACATACTGGAGGGGTGGCAGAAGCTCTGGGGCCGCGGGGAGCGTTCCTTTTTCACTGGACTGGGCTTCACGGGGTCAAGGGGAAAAGATCAGAGGTCAAGAGACTGCTCATACTTATGATGAGCAAGGTCATTTTGAGAAAGCTGCTACTTTATCTCTGTTCTTCTTTAATAAGGCCACAGAACAAATAGCAGCTACGATCACGCTTAAGCTTACTAATGGTTCCAAAAATGAGAACAGAAAATTGAAAAGAGAGTTTCAGTTACTTAGCCAGACCAGTTTGAAACTCCACGATTGGCCTAGATTAGGCTGCAGACAATGTATATTTTATTTTCGTATTCTGTCAGCTTTCCATGATATTATGAACGGTTTTCCAAAGGGGTTGATTTTGGTTTATGTCCTGATACAGTCACTAGTAAACATCAACAGACTCCCTGTACATTATTCACTTCTTTGCTGCAACACAATGCACTAATTGCCCAAATGAATGACAATGAAACATGATGAAGATGCCTTTATTGGGGATGTCTTTATAACCCAGAGGTAATAACTGATGGAAGTGCCTTTGGCGTCCATTACAGCTGTGAATCACTGTGAATGATATTCAACTAACTTGCACATCTCTTAGGGCAATGTTCATCCATAGCTTGTTGTAGTAGGTCGGCAGAAAATAAGTCTGATGTATTCCCTTTGAGATTTAATTTAAAGGCAACAAAAATGAATTTGTATGTGATGTTTTATAATTACGCAAAATTGGAATGGTTCAAAATATTTTTTATGAAGCCCACTTCCTTCTGGCATCCCCTTTATAAATACCCCCCACCACTTCTCTTTTTGCTGTGTGTACAAAAAAAGGCATGTAACTGTAAACCCACACCCAGAAAAAAAAAAGTTAATCTAAAATGTAAAAACACCAATATTAAATATAAATGGTCCTAGATACCATAATTTTATGGTCTCCTAGGAGTAATTTTCTGAAAATTAAGCAATCTGTTAGCTGATCAAAACACCACACATTGCAGTTCCTACATACAGTGGTATAAAAATGAAGTACTTTATATTGATCCGTTCTTTTCTGGACTACCTTGTCATCAAGGTCGTCATCACTCTCATCTATTTCCTCCAGACGCAGGTTCCAGTCATACTCCACGTGCACGTGAGGATTAAACCTCCCCGCAGCCGCCTCCATCAGCTACAGAAGGAGAGAGATGACAGATGAGGGAGACAGAAAGAAAGAGAGAGAGAGTGATGGACAGAGGGGCAATGAAACAATGAGAAAGAAAAGCAAAAAAGTCAGAGGTTCAGGATGACTGTCAGGTATAGAAATTGGGATATTGTCCCACATACAGAATGGAAGTGCTGGGTACAATGTATTAAATAAATGATCATATGATTATTCCTATAGTTGAAAACACAATGCTATCTCTACCTGATCATTTTCTACAGGACTGACTGGATGGACTGAGATCGGTTTTATTGTGTGAACTAGTCACAACACTGAACAAGGTCAAATTTCAAGAGGCTTGGACTTGCCAAGTTTGCAAGAAACATACAGACATACTGTAATCATGCAAAATTAATGCTTGTGTTATGTGACTGGATGAAATGCTAATCTGTGAGGTGGTTGCATTGCAACTCACACTTAATAAAAGTCTAGAAAAAAAGGTGCATTCAGTTTACAATGAGTGCAAGTGATTTCTGTCAACACGTGCACCAAAAGAGTCAGGAATAGTGATGTCTGAAACACACTCACAGGTTCCTCGCACTGGGCATTCCGGAGCCTTCTGGCAATATCCAGAGCAGTCTCTCCAGTTTGATTGGCTGAAAGAAAAGAGGAGTCAGCCAGGAGTCACTGTAAGGGTGGATTATCATGACACCATTTGTAAATTTACTCAGCTTTTTTCTAATGTGGGCCTCGGCATAGGGGGATGAAGTTGTAGTGAATTTTAAATAATAACAATAACAGTATGCAATTTACAAATACAAAATGACAAAACATACTAATAAAGTAGCTAACAAATTAGTCAGACTTCTTTCTTTCCTTCACTACCGAAGCACATTGGGTTGCCACACATCTTTCAGTCATTTGAAATGCAAATTAAAACCAGTCAGGCGGTTAAGTGCCACGGGGACACGCCCCAGGTTGTCCACACACCAATGTCAATGGCTGGCTTCCCCCGCAGCAGCAGTTTTAAACACTCCGGCTTCTCGTGCAGACAGCAGTAGTGCAGCGCAGTGTTTCCGTTTTCCGTCTGACGGTCCAGATTTCCACTGGAAGGAGGGAGGGAGGGAGGGAGGGAGGGAGGGAGGGGGAGGGAGGGAGAGACACTCATAGTCAATCCTTGACAAATGCAAAAA
>JACXGI010002833.1:53094-69234 GCA_016801175.1 Esox masquinongy | reverse complement strand
GGAGATTGTTGTCACATGTAGCACACAGCCAGTACTTGCCAGAAATTCCTGCAGTTCCTTTAATGTTGCTGTAGGCCTCTTGGAAGCCTCCCTGACCAGTTTTCTTCTCGTCTTTTCATCAATTTTGGAGGGATGTCCAGTTCTTGGTAATGTCTCTGTTGTGCCATATTTTCTCCACTTGATGATGACTGTCTTCACTTTGTTCCATGGTATAATGCTTTGGAAATTCTTTTGTACCCTCCTCCTGACTGATATCTTTCAACAATGAGATCCCTCTGATGCTTTGGAAGCTCTCTGCGGACCATGGCTTTTGTTCTGAGATGCAACTAAGAAAATGTCAGGAGAATCCTACTAGAACAGCTGAACTTTATTTGTGATTAATCAGAGTCACTTTAAATGATGGCAGGTGTGTAATGACTTCTATTTAACATGAGTTTGAATTCTGAACACAGCCACATCCCCAGTTATAAGAGGCTGTGCACACTTATGCCACCAGGTTATTGTAAGGTTTTTATTTTTCATTTTTCCCCATCGAAGATTTCAGTTTGTTTTTCAATTGAATTGTTCACATTATAGGTAACATTAAAAGTGGAAAAAGTTCTGACATGATTTACTTTTGTCTCATTCTTTTACATCACAAAAACCTGGTATTTTAACAGGGGTGTGTAGACTTTTTATATCCACTGTACATGTTCAGTACATATGGGAGTGTGAATGGAATCAGCTTAAAAACACATCCGAAGATGTCCAAGCTTTCTTGAAAACTTTTGATGCACCAGAGCGCCTTGATCCTCGGGATGCTCTTTTCGGTGGATGTACCAATGCAATTCATTTGAAGTTTACGGCTCAAGAAAGGGAGACTATTCAGTATAACGATGTCTGTAGTCTTTACCCATTCTGCAACAAGACAAAGACTTATCCGATTGGGCACCCAAACATAATCTTTCAAGATTTCAAACCACTAGACACCAATGTTGGTATTGTTAGGGCTCCTGTGTGTCCGCCGAAAGGCTTTTATCACCCCATTTTACCGCACAGGGTAGGTGGTAAGCTGTTCTTTCCATTGTGTAGACTATGTGCAGAGTCTGAAAATCAGGTGACTGATTGTTCACATACTGATTCAGAAAGAGCTTTACCTGGTACCTGGGTTTCTATTGAGCTGGTTAAGGCTGTTGAGAAAGGTTATCGCATTGTGAAAATATTCGAAGTCTGGGATTTCACCAGGACATCAGATAATCTTTTTGCGGATTACATGTGAACATTCCTGAAGCAGAAGCAGGAAGCTAGCGGCTTCCCACCATCAGTGGTTGACGATGATGCTAAAGAACAGTATATTTGTGAATATCATGAAAAGGTGGGTGTGCAGCTTGGCAAGGAAAACATTGTTGTAAACAGTGCTAGGCGATCTTTGGCTAAATTGGCAATGAATAGTTTTTGGGGTAAGATGGGTGAGCGGACTAACCTTATGAACACAATGTTAATTAAAGCTGCAAGCACGATTTAGCGGGTTTCAGCATTAAGCTATTAGTAGCCAGATTGCAGTTTTTCCAATAGGACACAAATCCAACTCATGTCCATAGCTGTAAACAATGTTAAATGTATGTTTTTTCCTTTTCACTAGTATCCCCATGTGGCCAAATGGAAACATCTTTAATATAAACTAAACTCACAACCATGACCATGTGTACCAAATGCCATCACGCTTAACATCGGTCATTTGATGCTATAGAAGTAGCGTTTGAAGCATTTTTCACAAATTCAGTATTGCCGAAAAAACACTATGCCTAACTTAATGGGTCCCAATTGCAAATATGTTCCTTTGGAGGAGATGGACTTATATACTTCTTTTCAAGGCTGTATCTCTAATGGGGTGAGCAAGGTGACCTTGCTAATGTGAAAAACATCAATAGATCCACCGTGTGGTTGATAAAAAAAATCCCTGCAGTAATTTTTTCCGTATGGTCCTTGTCAACATACGTACCAAGTAGAATTATTATACTATTATCCTTATAGGAGATGTGTCTATATATATGTGTGTGTGTGTGTGTGTGTGTGTGTGTGTGTGTGTGTGTGTGTGTGTATGTATATATATATATATATATATGTGTATATATGTGTATATATATATGTGTATATATATATATATGTGTGTGTGTATATGTATATGTATATGTATATGTATATGTATATGTATATATATATATATGTATATGTATGTGTGTGCAAAACCACGCCCCTGCACATGTTAATCTGTCAATGGCGGCCATGTGTTTCAACACACTGGTTGATATAGACCATCGTCCATAGATGCCAAATATCAAAGTGCGTGAAGATCGGACATTTGGTGCCAG
This sequence comes from Esox masquinongy, assembly GCA_016801175.1. Taxonomy (NCBI): domain Eukaryota; kingdom Metazoa; phylum Chordata; class Actinopteri; order Esociformes; family Esocidae; genus Esox; species Esox masquinongy. The sequence continues at coordinate 66,883 of JACXGI010002833.1, read as the reverse complement.
AGGAGTTAATTTTTTAGTGGTTTTCAAAAAATCCAAAATGGCGGAAAATCCGCAAAAAATATCCTTTGTACATTAGAGTGGGGGGATGGAAAATATAGTGTAGTTGGATGTATTACACAATCCCTCTCCAAAGCTAATGACCACAAGCAAATAAACAACAGTAACATCAAAATAGGATTTTTTATATTAGATAATGTTCTCTACATTAGCTAAAGCTCTAATCATTTCTGAGTGTGGTCCGCCTTATAATATTTTCTAACTTATGTAAAGTATTATTGAAATTGTAATTTTGTTTCATTTATAATTTCCCCCACACAGTTTTTCCTTTGAAAATGTAGCCTACACAATACAAACTATAGACACACCGCAGACCTTTATTTTGAAGGCAACCTTTGAAAATCGGAATCCTTATTGTTGCTGCCAAATGTATATAACGTTTAACCGCAGACTTTTATTTTGAAGGTAAAACATGAAAACCGGCGGTCTTATTGCTGTGGATGAAGTTAAATAAATAATAGGCCTGCAAGTATAGAGCGGTATAGTTGTTTTTAACGGTTTAGTGAGTGCAATTCGTTTAATGACAACTCCTTCACATGAACCGTAAACAATCAGTAGTTTAAATATGGTGAAGGTGGTAACAGCTGGCCACAATCAATGATGTGCGCGGTTACTTAATCACAGAATCGAGAACTCCTTTTAAATTTCGCAGAAATCGATACTGAACATTTTCAAACTAGAATCGAAATTGGTACACCCCTCTATCCTATATTCGCATGTCAGTCTATTTTCTATGCCCATATAATGTAATTTAAATGACAAAGTATTCATCCCCTCTTGAAAGTCATTAGCCCCTGACCAACTTCTGTACATCTAAATGGCAGCTACATTTATTTACTACCTTGCTGGTTAAAACTAACTATTACCTGGTTACAGTCCTAACCTGCTTACCTTTTAAGTAGGTACAGGTCAGTAACCAAAACAAACGTGTTGGACGGGCATTTGATTTCCAAGGGGGGGCACATTTATCCTACTTACCAACAATGATTAGTGACTTCAGCACAATGGACGCAAAGCTAATGATTCTAGCATGTATGGCTGTCTAATGCTATCGCCTGTTGTCATTCGACGTAACCATCCCACATTCACAGTGACGGTGGAATAAAGCTATTTAACGCAATTTAAAGCGATTTAAGAGGCTTACAACACTAATTACAGAAACATGGTGAATGAAACCATCAAGGATGTACAGTACCATTATGCAGTATGACAGGACGCAGCAACAAAATATACATCGCAAAGCCCAAATCAATGACATTACAGGTACATAAGAAACAAGAACGTAAAAAAGATCGTTCCCTCGACGCTGTAAGCCTTTTCGTACTCGATCGATCCGCCACCAAATGCATTTCTTCTTCTCTGTTGTGCGTTAAAAAGACAACAGGGCTCAGTACAAAACTAAACAAAAAATCTAACGCAAAGCACTACATCTAACAATCTAAACCTCAAGAAAGAAAGTTAAAATAAATCTTACATTTTCCTACATTACATCCTAACTAGTTTTATCTCAGTTAGGTAGCTGGCTCTCCAATCACACCACCTGAAAAATGCCCACGTAGGCAAGCTAGAAGACTGCTACGTGGCAAAGGACAGGCTCATTATGGCAAACTCGAAAATCTGTTTGGTTGAAGTATATGACAATCAACAACCTCCTCCCCATTTGCTTCAACAGAAGATGGGATTAACTCGAAATTCTATAGGTCTCAGGATAGATTTTCACCCGGAGACAGCACATGTGGAAAATCTGATTGGATAAAAGCTCTGAGCTGCACTGGAAACAGCACAACTGAGGGAGAGAAAAGCAATGAAACTACGTCAGTAGACTGATGGGAACGAACTTTGCATAATACATCTAGCGTTAATGAAAATATATATTCTGATTCTGATATCTCTAGGCCAGCAAAAAAGGCCTCTGGTCAGCAGCAGTTTCGAAAAATATCTTATTGTATACCAAATAATAACTTTATCAAGTCGTCAATGTTTTGTAATTATCAGCGACATAAAATGTTAACTAGCGTGTCATTAATTACCATTTTTTAAATTTCCAACGTAGTTAAAAAATACAACCCCATTCCCAATTATCGTCTACCTCACTATTTTGTTCAATTGCATTGTTTCGTTTTTATTGATGTTGCAAATGACAGACAAGAGCGTTTTACCTACCTTACTTGCCTTCCGGTAAAGAAAAAAGACTGATCAACTTAACATTACATGTCTGGTCTGTCGCACATGTGGTATTTCAGATTTGCAACTTGTATGCTAAAGATTTTATTTTATCAAACAAAGTCAGGTACAGGTGACAAGATGAGTGACTCAGAGACAGGAAGGTAATCAAGATTTAAACTTCCAGTCAGATTGGTGAATCGTCTTGTTCAACCGTCTTTGAACGCAGAGACATTTGGTCTCAGAATTCAGTGGAATGAAAACAAAAATGGCTGTGCACGTAAACAGTAATTAGCCAAACAAGCTCAACATATCCTTCATAAAGGTGTTTTTCACTGATCGTATTTGTCCATTACTAAAGATGGTGTTTATGGGCTGCTGTGGTGGCAATTTATGTTGTCATAATATACAATTCTGGAATTGTCTGTGCATACTGAAATAATATGCATTAAAAAAATCACACTGAGGGGCCTTCAGCGATATTTCAAAATGTACTTGTGAAAAGGTATAAATATGTCATTTGAGGCTATTGAAGTAGCGTGTGAAGCATTTTTCACTAATTCAGAATTGCTGAAAAAACTTTACGCCCGACTGGGTCCCAATTGCAAATATGTTCCTTTAGTGGAGATGGACTTATACACCTCTTTTCAAGATTTTATTTTAAACATGGTGAGCGTGGTGAGCTTGCAAATGTGGGGAACCTCAATAGCGCAACCATGTGGTTGATAAAAAAATCTTTGCAGTCATTATTGTTGTATCATCTTTGTTAACATACGCACCAAGTATAATCATAATACTATTATCCTTATAGGAGATGTCTATATATGTGCAAAACCATGCCCCTGCACATGTTCATCTGTCAATGGCAGCCATATTTTTTAAGGGCTAGACATTTTTAACTCATTTGTGATTGTTGATTTCTTTCTTTAGCAATGTTAATCTAATTCGATCAGGTGTGTAAGCAGTTCAGTATTTCAAATACACAGAATAACTGGGGGTTCCACAGGAGTTTTGACAACCACTGCAAAAATCCACCCACCATGTAATCTCTAGTCCAGAATCCAAACCAGTATCTTGTCTCTGGTAGTAGCTACACTGAAATATGTTAAGACTGAGTATTTTATTTCTTGGGGACTTTCTTTTAGTCCACATGAGGGTGCAGAAGGAAACACACTAGATACCTTGAGGGAACGGAGGACCAAGCCACTTTCAGAGCATGTCCTCCTGAGTCAGTTTACTGTACCTCTATAGACCTATGACTCAACAGACCACTGTCTAAGATGTATGTGTGTGCCTGTGTACGTGTCAAAGACAGCATTGAAGCATATTGAGTATATACGAAGTACTGCCATAGAGTGTCAATATGGTAAGTATAAGAAAATATTCATAAGTGTGGTCATATAGACCTCTGAGCCAACAGATTACTGCCTAAGACTAGCCAGAAAAGCATTGAGAATGAAAGAGGCAGTGCAATGTCTATGGGTTATTGTTGCAAGTGTATGTACAGTTGTACTTAAAAGTTTGCACACCCTTGGAGCATTGGTAATATATGTACCATTTGTAAAGAAAACATGAGTGAGCAGGCAAAACATGTCTTATTTCTTATGGGATTCATATTCAACTGTAGGTCATGACAGAATGACACAATCATAAAATAAAACATGGCAACAAAGAAAAAAATGAACTGACCCCTGTTCAAAATCTGCATACCCTTAGTTCTTAATATTGCGGATTACTCCTTTTAGCATCAATGACAGCTTGCAGTCTTTTGTAATGGTAGTCTATGAGGCCCCGAGTTCTTGCAAGTGGTATAGCTGCCCATTTGTCTTGGCAAAATGCCTCCAGGTCATGCAAACTCTTTGGTCGTCTTGCATGAACCGCACGTTTGAGATCTCCCCAGAGTGGCTCGATGATATTAAGGTCAGGAGACTGTGATGGCCACTCCAGAAACTTCACCTTTTTCTGCTGTAACCACTTGAGGGTCAACTTGGCCTTGTAATTAGTCATTGTCATTGTCGTGTTGGAAAGTCCAAGAGCGTCCCATGCGCAGCTTTCGTGCACAAGAATGCAAATTGTCTGCCAGTATTTTCTGATAACATGCTGCATTTATCTTGCCGTAAATTTTCACAAGATTCCCTGTGCCTTTAGAGCTCACACCCCCCCAAAACATCAGTGAGCCACAACCATGCTTCACAGTCGGGATGGTATTCTGTTCACTATAGGCCTTGTTGACCCCTCTCCAAACATAGCGCTTATGGTTGTGACCATAAAGCTCTATTTTGGTCTCATCACTCCAAATTACAGTGTGCCAGAAGCTGTGAGGCATGTCAAGATGTTGTCGGGCATGTTGTAACTGGGCTTTTTTGTGGTATTGGCGTAGTAAAGGCTTCTTTCTGGCAACTCGACCATGCAGCTCATTTTTGTTCAAGTATCGTCGTATTGTGCTCCTTGAAACAACCACGCCGTCTTTTTCCAGAGCAGCCTGTATTTCTCCTGAGGTTACCTGTGGGTTTTTCTTTGTATACCGAACAATTCTTCTGGCAGTTTTTGCTGAAATCTTTCTTGGTTTACCTGACCTTGGCTTGGTATCAAGAGATTCCTGTATTTTCCACTCCTTAATAAGTGGTTGAACAGTATTGACTGGCATTTGCAAGGCTTTGGATATCTTTTTATATCCTTTTCCATCTTTATAAAGTTCCATTACCTTGTTACGCAGGTCTTTTAACAGTTCTTTTCTGCTCCCCATGGCTCAGTATCACGCCTGCTCAGTGCACCCACGTGAGAGCTAACAAACCCATTGACTATTTATACACAGACACTAATTGCAATTTAAAAAGCCACAAGTGTGGGAAATTAACCTTTTATTGCCATTTTAAAATGTGTGTCACCATGTGTGTCTGTAACAAGGCCAAATATTCAAGGGTATGTAAACTTTTTATCAGGGCCTTTTGGGTGATTTCCGTTATCATTTTGATTTAAAAAGGAGCCAAATAACTGTGATAATAAATGGCTTCATATGATCACTATCCTTAATAAAAGACCGTTTTTTGCACGATTAGTCATATTTAGTCAAATCAATGCCAAAATTTGACAGTTTCTGCCAGGGTATGCAAATTTATGAGCACAACTGTATGTGGGGGAATGGTATTTTGTGCAAAAGGTGACAGAATGAGTCTCTGTCAGATATACATTGAGGGCAAGATGTTTTTGTGAAGCATTGTATTATTGACAACGTGGATGTCATTGTTCAACATATTCTTCCGGATCACAATATATGGGGAAATGTATGAGGCAAAGGACAATGAGCATAGAGGGAAGCAGATATATATTAAACAAATAATAAAAACACCAGGAGGTAGAACAACTGTTCAAAAAAGATTAAAAATGTGTTTGAAGCAATGAAACAGAATAAAGACAACAGGAAGTAGAAACTGTGTGAAACAGAAAGAATCTATAGATGAAACAAAATAAAAACAACAAGTACACGCCATAGAGAAGTAGTTCAAAAACTAAACGGAATAGTGTGAAGAGTGAATTGGAGTAGAGAAGTCAGTGCAATAACCAAGAAAGGGAAAAAATGTAAACAACAGGAAGATTAAACGGGGCATCTACAGAGTAACACCCAAATGGTGAAGTGGATGTAAGTAATTAAGCAAAAGTAAGATGTTGACAAACAAACACTAAAAAGGCAATATGAAACTAGAGCAGTACATTTCCTGAAGAAAATATGGTGTCCTTGCTAGCTGTTTAAAAAAGTATTTATGGCTCAAAATAGTGTTTACCTTTTTGAAGGGTTTGGAGTCTATTTTTTAAGGTTCAAGAGAATGTTGGTAAGGGTAGTTAGCATAAATTAGCATACATAACATAGTTTAAGTTCATAAAAGTGTTACCAATGACAGGTTTCCTGTCTGTAGCTCGAATGTTTCAAATTATACAACCTAATTGTTAATTACGCTTAATTTACACTAACTAGCATATGTAAAATCAATAAACGTTTTATCATATGAACTGGGGAAAGCCTAAACGTGTGAACCAAAGTTGGTTTCGTTTCTGTAGCTCAAACAGTGCAAAAGATACAGCCTAGCAGTTAATTTAACGCTAATTGCGCTAATTAGCATACATAAAATCGATAACCATTTCCTAATTTGAAGGAGGGATAGCCTAAACTGGTGAAACAAATCTCGATTCCTGTCTGTAGCTCGAACGGTTCTAAAGATACAGCCAACTAGTTAATTAACGGTAGTGGTCATTAGAGTTAGCATAAAGGGCTAACTTTGAAGTCATAGTTCAGTTGATTTTTAACATAGCAAATAGTTTAATTATTAGCCCTGTTCAGCAGTCTGGAAATATACTGGCGAGTATATTCGATGTACGGTTCAGGAGAAGAGTTTTAAAGGCATTTATTAGCATTAGCATTAGCTTCTATTGAAAATGGGCAGAATTCTGTCAGGTGCCATTTTGCCGTCTTTTGAGATATCAACAAACAAATGCACATGGTCTTATATGGGGGTGGTATCTGGATGCACAATGAATATGAAGTGCATTGGTTATTATTCCTATGAAGAATGCCATGCATATATTGTGCAGAAATCAGCCATATTGCAAGTTCTCTTATTCCTGAAATGATTTTAGGGAGGCATATATAAGACACCTGTATGCCAAAGTCAATTGCATTTAAGGTTCATGAGAAGATTTTTGTAGTTTTGGACAAATCTTTGTACAGAAAAAAATTTTTACAGAAAAATCCATCATGGTGGACATTATGGGTTCATGAGGCTTTTTTGTTCATCATGAGAAATGAGGTAGGTACAAAAAAATCAGCACTGCAGGTCAAATGCGGTGGAAATGGCATCATTTTGAAATTAGCAAATTGAATTGTGTACTGTAGCGCCCCTCATGGAGGAATCTGGACGGGCATCTGTAGGGTTGTTACACATGGACTATTCTAACAGTATGCAAGTTCATAGCATTTTTTACCATGGACATTGAGTTATTAAGCATTTTATGCGCCAATAATAATAATAATTAATAACAATAATAATAATAAATATAGTTGCAAGCAACAATGGGACAGGGTCCTCCTATATGGCAAGGATAGTAAGATAGGTCACCAGTTATGAGCTGGAAAGGTCGGACATGGTCAGACACTTTGACACTATGGATTCTTTATACCCTAGTGAGTAATTCTCGAAAGCCATGTTCCACCTCACTACGTCTAGTTTTTCTGTTATAAGGCAATTTGCATAGCTGTATTTGGCTTACAGTGTATTGAACTGGAGCAAATGCTGTCGGGAGCTAAAATTGTGCTGCTGGCTATACCCACTATTTTCCTCCATGAATTGAGACCGTTTATGGATTCTTTATACCCTAGTGAGTAATTCTCGAAAGCCATGTTCCACCTCACAATGTCTAGTTTTTTGTTACTACGCAATTGGCATAAGCCAAATTGAGGTATAGAGTCTTACACTGGAGTCAATGGAGTGGGTGATAAAGTGCTGCTAGCTATACCCTCTAATTTCCCCCATGAATTGACACTATATGGGTTCTATATATACTAGTGAGTAATTCTCGAATGCCATGTTCCACCTCAGAAAGTCTTTTTTTTTTTTTTTGTTACTACGTAATTTACATAGCTGTATTTAGCTTACAGTGTCTTGAACTGGAGCCAATGGAGTGGGTGGCTAAGAAATTGCTGCTGGCTATACCCTCTAATTTCCCCCATGAATTGACACACTATATGAATTCTTTATTACCCTAGTGCAGTGTTTCTCAACCCTGCTCCTGGAGGCACCACGCCCTGCATGTTTTAGATCAGTCCCTGCCCTAAGACACCTGATGTAGCTCATCTAGGACTTGATAATGAGCTGATGATTTGAATCAAGTGTGATAGAGCAGGGAGAGATCTAAAACATGCAGGATGGGGTTCTTCCAGGAGCAGGGTTGCGAAACACTGCCCTAGTGAGTAATTCTCAAAAGCCATGTTCCACCCCACAAAATCTAGTTTTTTTTATAAGGCAATTTGCATAGGCCAAATTCAGGTTTAGAGTCTTGCACTGGAGCCAATAGAGTGGGTGATTAAGAAAGTGCTTCTAGCCATACCCTCTAATTTTCCCCATGAATTGACACTCTATATAGATTCTCTATGCCCTGGTGAATAATTCTTGAAAACCATGTTTCACTTCACAATGTCGAGTTTTTTTTGTTATAAGGCAATTTTCATAGGCCACATTCAGCTATAGAGTCTTGCACTGGGTCCAGTGGCGGGTGGCTAAGTGCATGCTGCTGGCTGTACCCTCTATTTTCCACCATGAAATGACACATTATATGGATTCTATTTACCCTGGTGAATAATTCTCAAAAACCATGTTCCACTTCACAATGTGTAGTTCTGTTGTTATAAGACAATTTGTATAGGCCAAATTCAGGTATAGAGTTGTGCACTGAATCCAGTGGTTGATGGCTAAATAAGTGCTGCTGGCTAAACCCTCTATTTTCCCCCATGAATTGACACTTTCTATGGATTCTTTATACCCTAGTGAGTAATTCTCGAAAACCATGTTCTACGTCACAACGTCTAGGTTTTTTGTGATATGGCTATTTGCATAGGCGAAATTCAGGTATAGTCTTGCACTGGAGCCAATGGAGTGGTTGGCTAAGAAAGTGCTGCTGGTGTAATATGTGTTGAGATAGACAGATACCCTATAGAAGTTGGTCAATAGGGTAAGCACTGGAAAATAAGTAACAAAGAGATACAGACAGCATAGAAGTTGGTTACTTCATTGTATCACCTACCATCTATTGTCCAGTGGACATACTAACCACCTTTTTGCTGTGGTCATTGTTCCGCCATCTTGCAGTTTATCTCTTATTCCTTACAACCCTATAGGGAGGCATACATGAGACACCTGTACACCAACAATCAGGTCAGTCGGACTACCGGTTGATTTTAAGGTAATTTTAACAGTGGTCATCAAAGTTAGCATGAAGAGCTAATTTTGGGTAGTCATAATTCAGTCAAAGCACACCAAACAGAATGGTCTTCTTTACTATGGTTTGCACACAAACGCAACCATAATCCCCCCAAAACATTCTAAAGTTTACCACTGTACATAAATTACAAGATGGCACAAAAAACAAAGCTCTGTCACCTTCTTATCAATTACAACAAACATAAACATTAACAAAATGAACAGCCGCAAAGCATGCTGGGATATTGCTAATAAAAAAGAAATACTCCTTTATACAGTTTAATTTTGTAAACAGGATATCAAATACTGTGGACTAACAGATAATTCTTGGGCTTCCTGATAACAGACTTCCATTTATTTAACATGACATACAGTGGATATAAAAAGTCTACACACCCCTGTGAAAATACCAGTTTTTTGTGATGTAAAAGAATGAGACAAAGACAGATCATGTCAGAACTTTTTCCACTTTTAATGTGACCTATAATGTGAACAATTCAATTGAAAAACAAACTGAAATCTTCGATGGGGAAAAATGAAAAATAAAAACCTTACAATAACCTGTAAGGGGTGTGTAGACTTTTTATATCCACTGTATGTAAAATGAATGTCTTTTACCAAATTTAAAACAGAAATTTACTGTCATGCAATTGCTTAATTGCATTTATGAATCAGTTGTTTGTATTTTGACAAGTGCTGCAGTACCAACACCTTCCAAGCACAAGGTTAGCAAGCACATCAAACAGAATGGTCTTTATGTCTATTGGGCCTTGTCCGGGGGCCTCCCCCGGATAGGGCCACAGTGTCACTGGACCTCCCTGTCTCAGCCCCAAGGTCTTACGCTGCTATATTACTGTGCTGGCGGAGTAGGGTCAGTTCTCCTTCTCCACTATAAATACTTGTAGATCTAAGGAAGGCATTTTTTTACTTGTCTCCTGCCCTGTTTTAAACTTAGGAGGACATGAGGCCTTGGCCCACACCTACGGAGTACCAGGCTTGAAAGACTCATTGCTGTCCCTGTCCAAAGTCCTCCTGGTTGTGTTGCAGATCAAGACGATACCTGACGATTTCAGCTGCCACTCTGCTGATCCCCCCTGGGTTGTCCCTGTCCTTGTCATGCTTCCGACCTGGACTAGGTTTAAATAGACACTAGACTCAGCCCGCATGCATTTATTAATTATTAACATTTTTACTCTTAATATGTTCACCCGGCACAGCCAGAAGAGGACTGGTCAACCCTCTGAGCCTGGTTCCTCTCTAGGTTTCTTCCTAAATTTCGGCCTTCTTAGGGAGTTTTTCGTAGCCCCTGAAATTCAACACTACTGTTGTTTGCTCCTTGGGGTTTAAGGCCGGGTGTTTTTGTAAAAGCACTTTGTGACAACTGCTGATGTAAAAAGGGCTTTATAAATACATTTTATTGATTGATTGATTAATCTATGTTTTGGCACACAAACACTAATCGCTAAAAAAAAAAATAATCCCTTTATAAGGTTTATTTTTGTCAACAGTGAATCAAAGTCTGTGGCAAAACAGATCATTCTTGTGTTTCCTGATAAAATATTTTTCCAGTTATTTAACAGGACAAATGTTAAATGAAAAGTTATGTTATGAATGCTACTTAAATGTATCATATTTTACGAATCTGCACAAAACATCTGAGATGCGTTTCGAACTGGCAACATACAGCTCAGCAGGTAGGCACTCTACCCACTGCTCCACACAGGGATTACATACCTAGGGACAAATAATGGCCTTACCAAGGGCACTACAATATGTAATAAATGCATTTTAACATTACAGTTAGGTTAACGTTATGTATCACAGCACTGGGGTTAAGGTTAGAGTTAAGGTTTGGGTTAGAAAGAAAATCACTTGTAACATAATGACCTTGTAAGACCACTACTCATTGCCTCTACTAGAACGTTCCTATTTGGGGCAATGGGTAGTGCACATTTCGGCCGAGCAGAAGGACCCAGTTTCAAAATGTGGCCATTATGTTTTTTTTCTGGATTATTACACTAACGTTACTTCACCTAATGTAATATATCTTACGAATTTGGCCGTCAAATATTTACGTAAAATAGTCTGCGTAGTCCCCTGAAACCAGTTTGGGCAGGGGACATTTGTCTGTATGTGTATGGTCATACAGACTTCTGCCTCAACAGTAACTCACTAAGGCCATAGACAAAAACACTGGCAATGGCAAACACAGTGATAGTATATCATCTACCTTCTATTGTCCAATGTACTTACATTAACCACCTATTTAGTGATGCCATTGCTATTATCTCTTATTCCTTGCAACCCTATGGGGAGGCACATATGAGACACCTGTCCACCGACAGTCAGGTCAATCGAACTACCGGTTGATTTTAAGGTAATTTTTATAGTGGATGTTAGAGTAAGTATAAAGGGTTACCTTCGGGGTGGAATTGGCATAATTGTGGAAAAAAATGCATTAAGGTTGTGCCCTGTGGCGATTCCTCCTTCCTTGTGGAGGAATCAGGTGGGGTGTCTGTGTGAATAATATGCCTGGACTGTATTTTCATTGTGTCATAATGTAATGCACACATGAAATGTATGCATCCATAAGTTTTACACAGTCAGCCATTTTGTCTGCCATCTTGTAATAGATCTCTTATTCCTCACATATGAGACACCTGTACACCAACAGTCAGGTCAATCGGATTACCGGTTGATTTTAAGGTAATTTTTATAATGGTCGTTAGAGTTAGCATAAAGGGCTAAATTTGTGAAGTCATAGTTCTGTCCACTTTTGATATAGCAACTAGTTTCATTATCAGCCCTGTTCAGAAGTATGGCCTAGAGTCTGAAAATTTACTGGCGAGTAAATCCAATGTACGGTTCAAGAGAAGAAGAGTTTTAAAGCCATTTATTAGCATTAACTTGTGTTGAAAATGGTCAGATTTCTGGCAGCTACCGTTTCGCCATCCTTTGAGATATCAGCAAACAAATGCACACGGTGTTATATGGGGGTGGTGTCAGATGGCACAATGAATATGAAGTGTATAGGTTATTGTTCCATAAAGTAATGCAGATATGGATATTTTGCATACATATATTGTACAGTAATCAGCTATTTTCTCCACCATCTTGCAAGATATCTCTTATTTCCGAAATCAATCTAGGGAGGCAGGTATGAGAAACCTGTATGCCGAAAGGCAGGTGAATCTGACTTACTTTGTAAAAGTAGAAACATTTAATAGATTTTGCCAAATTTTCACTGTACAGAAAAATCCAAGATGGTGGATTTTATGGGTTCTTGGGCCTTTTTTGTTCCTTATGAGAAATGAGGCATGTACACAAAAATGCAGCACTATAGGTCAAATGGAGTGGAAATGCCATCATTTTGAATTTAGCAAATTGAATCGTGTACTGTAGTGCCCCTGGTGGAGGAATCGGGGCAGGTGTCTGTGTGGTAGGTACTCGTGGTCTATATTTTCAGTGTGCAAAGTTACAGCATTTTCTATCAGGGACTTTTTTAATTATTCAGCAGTTTCAATTTAAAAAAAATAAAAAAAAATATTGTTGCAAGCAACAATGGGACAGGGTTCTCCTAAATAGCACTTTATATGGATTCATTATACCCTATTGAGTAATTCTCGAATGCCATGTTCCACTTTAGAATGGCTAGTTTTTTTGTTATAAAGCAGTTTGCATAGGCCAAATTCAAGTATAGAATCTTGCACTGGAGCCAATGGAGTGGGTGACTAAGAAAGTGCTGCTAGCTGTACTCTCTAATTTCCCCCATGAATTGACGCTATATATGGGTTCTTCATAACCTACTGAGTAATTATCCAATGCCATGTTCCACTTCACAAGGTCTAGTTTTTTTTTGTTATAAAGCAATTTGCATTGCTGTATTTGGCTTACAGTGTATTGAACTGGAGCCAATGGAGTGGGTGACTAAGAATGTGTTGCTGGATATAACCTCTATTTTCCCCCGTTAATTGACACTTTATATGGATTCTTTATACCCTACTGAGTAATTCTCGAATGCCATGTTCCACTTCACAAAATCTAGTTTTTTATTAGGCAATTTGTATAGGCTAAATTCAGGTATACAGTCATGCATTGAATCCAATGGTTGGTGGCTAAGTAAGTGTTTCTGGCTAAACCCTCTATTTACCCCCATGAAATTACACTTTCTATGGATTCTTTATACCCACATGAGTAATTCTCGCAAGCCATGTTCCACCTCACAACGGCTAGTTTTTTTTGTTATAAAGCAATTTGCATAGGCCAAATTCAGGTATAGAGTCCTGCACTGGAGGCAGTGGAGTGGGTGGCTAAAAAAGTGCTGCTTGTGTAATGTACGTTGAGATAGACAGCAGAGAATTTGGTCAATAGAGTAAGCACAGGACAATAGTCTGGCAGGGGACATTCGTGTCTGTATGTGTATGGTTGTACAGACTTCTGACTCTACAGTAACACTAAGGCCAGCGACAAAAACACTGGAAACTGCAATGGAAAACGCAGTGGTAGGACACTGCAACTATTTAAAAAATATATATGTTTCACTAAGTGTGTGTGTGTGTGTGTGTGTGTGTGTGTGTGTGTGTGTGTGTGTGTGTGTGTGT